>WHVE01001453.1:0-11552 GCA_015178995.1 Trichophaea hybrida
TATGAAGAGGAGCTTAGGTGGTTCGGAGCTTTTTGCTAAAAGCTCTATGGTACCTGCAGTAATCGCTGAGAATGAGGTAGTGTGATGGGCTACATTCGTGGGAGGCAAGATGCGTTTATATACACTCACAATTCTCTCAAGAACACTCAATGCGCACCGACCTCGTCCGCACTTCTCTTACTATACCGTCTTGTTTGATAAACTTCTGATACATGTTTTCATCACCCATTGTCTGCTAGGAGCGTTCAAGATGATCACTAGATGCAAGGTGGGATATCACCCCTGCCACTTGGTTGCAGTTTCTCAAAGCCCACCCAACTTATGCTGCGATTCTGAAGCTACTACAAACAAAACATATGAACACTCGCGATTGCCTTGCTTGTTGAAATTTGATATTTGAAATCAGCCTATTGCCTTTCAAGAGAGGTGGTTGCAGGTGTCCATCTCTCGTATAACAAATCAGGCAACCTGCAAGAAACCCCTGTCGGTGGTTGCAGATTCTGGGAATATACTGAAAATACCACACATCTGAACATCAAACACTATCTAGAAACTCTGATTATCCAACACCTATCAAACTCAGGTGACTTGCAATTGGAAGGGAGCTGCACGATTAGATGCGATCCGAGCCCTGCTGTCACCTACAGGTGCATCTGAGCCTCCGCCTGGAGGTTTTGGTGGGGTGCTTGGGACGAACATCGTAGGCTTAGCAGGGGTTAGGACGGGAACTCAATCACTTTGTGGGATACAAACAATTTGTTGGGTGAAGTGATGTATAGTTGTTTGTCTGTGTCAAGACAAGTCCTATCAAGCCCGCGTATCATATGGCATGGAACCTCATCTCGCTGGAGCGGTGGGCAACTTCAACCTTTGGTAGCTTTCTTCACCCGTGAATCGGTGCTCCTCACCATTCACCATACACTCGTCGCACCCGATCTACCATTCACCATATACTCGTCGCACCGCATCTACCATTCACCATACACTCGTCGCACCCCATCTACCATTCACTATGCACTCGTCACACCCCATCTCCCATTCACCATGCACTCGTCGCACCCCATCTACCATTCACCATACACTTGTCGCTCCATCTACCATTGGCCATACACTTGTCGCACCCCATCTACCAGTCACCATTCACTCATCGCACCCCATCTACCAGAGATACTGTAACAAACAGTGATCAGTATGAGTCGTGGGGCAAACCAGTTCTAACGATTGCGATGTACACTATGTGGAAAACAGATCCGCAACTCCACTGGTCTTGCATGACATTATCGAAACGGTCACCCAGAGGCGTTTGACAAAACGGGAGAGGTAATGGAACGACTTGGAACAGAAGCAAATTGGAGATCTAGTAAGTAGCGAGATATGCAAAGCAAGTAAACGAATGCAGAAGAACCTGACAGTACTCAAGAGTTGATACCAGCCGCGCACACCTCCGAGAGCGATCCCATACCCGAGCTACCAGAGAAACGCGATGTCTCATTTGTAACCGCAAGGAAAGTCACCCACACCGCAGTGTATGGTGAGGCCGCAGGTGGGCAAGTGGTGGGAGAGGCTGCGAGCCGCTATGACAAACACCGGAAACTGAATTGGAACCTGTGGCACCCATTTGCAAATGCATTCGATTATCAACAAGCCCTGCCCCAGGTATATAAAGCAAAACTTGGGTAAACGACTATCTGCGGCGCGGCCTGGACGATTTCCGTACGACTTTGTTCCAGACAGCATCTGAGCTCTGGGAGCTGCTGAGGTGCCTCGACTTCGGACTGGGAGCAGAGAGCTGGCTTTAGGCGCCTGGGAATATGGCAACATATACTGCAGGGACATTTTCAAGTGCATCCAGTCTCTTTTGGGGCATTTACCGTTTGCGGAGCACCTGGATTTCGCTCCGGTACAGCTGTACGTTTCGGCTAATCATCGAATCTAAAGTGAGATGAACTCAGCAGATTGGTGGTGGGAAACTCAGGAGCAATTACCCGACAGTGTAACAATTGTGCCTGTGATCTTCGCCTCGGACAAAACCCATCTCACGAATTTCTCTGGCGACAGGAGCGTCTGGCCACTATATATGAGAATCGGGAACATTCAGAAAGATGTTCGTCATGCAGCATCCAAGCGGGCCTGGATTCTTGTGGGATTCATTCCAGTTCCACCGAAAGGTGCAACTGATATAGACTCTTCATGGCACCACACAATCTATACCATCCTGAAACCACTTAGAGATGTCGATATCAGTGGCACTGGTTCAAGTGGGATTGTGCCAACGGTTCAAAATATACTTGCTACCCGTTGCTAGAAGCATGGATTGGGGACTACCCGGAGATCGCAATGATCACGAAGATAGTCGGAGGAGCATACCCTATGTGTGAAGAACCCAAGGGACCTGAGATGGGCCATGGCCAAGCATTTCGCAACTGGGAGCCTCGATGTACGTCACACTATCAACAGCACCTGGAGGAGAATCGACTTAATGAATTCAAAGAGGTGCATCTAGAACCGACTTCAAATCTCTTCTGGGATTGTCCTCTGTGCGACATCTATCGCCTTTGGCAACCAGATGGGCTTCACCAACTCTATTTGGGGATCGTTAAAAATCTCATCAACTGGCTTCAGGTGTACCTCACTGATCGAGGTTTGAAAGCTGAACTTGATACTAAGTTCACCTCAGTTCCACACTACCCGAACATGTTGCGTTTCCCTAAACCCTTTGATGCTCTCAAAAATGGATCTTGGCATGGCAAGGAAATCCGAGAAATGCTCAGGAGTCTATCTGCAGTATGTGCTCCCCTGCTTTCCAGCAACGTTGCAGGGAAAACAATCTCAGAAAGTGCATCTGAAACGGAGGTTATGAAAACAATTCAGGCACTGATTTAATTTTCTTTATTAGCCAGCCAGCGAATGCACTGAGATATCTTGTTGAAATACCTCGACAAAGCTCTCGAAAGCTTTTACCAGTGCAAACAAATCTTCACTCCTCAATATGCTACTGAGGCTCAGACAAGGCATTTAGAAAGCGACTTCCAAGCACAGGCAGCAAAACTTAAAGAGGTGGCAATGGAGAAGATAGAGAGAGAGCTTCATAGGGAGATTTATGGTATCACAACTGGGCAGCAGAGAACTTTTGAGGTGCACCTGAAAGAAGAGCAGCTGCATGCCACTACCTGGAATGCAGAGGAGCAGGCAACAACAATGGTACGACTCGAAGCAGAGCTCTACGGAGCGTCCACAGACCAGCTTGCCCAGTTTGGCCAGTTGTTCAATGAAGCTCAGAACTGCCTGGAACTCAAGCTGTGTCCCGAAGCTAGCCGTAGACCGACAAGCAAGTTTGCTTGAGAACTTCAACGTGAACGTCACGCCATCCTGACTGCCGTATTTGGTGCATCGAAGGTCACTGTCGCTGCAAAGCGGGAGTTCGAGCGGCGCCTGTTGGAAGCTGATAAAGCAGCAACATATTGGTCAGAGGAGCGCCAACAAGAGGTTGTCCGGTGTCTGGAGATAGAGGTTTACGGGGCAAGCCATGGAGCTCAAGCTGCTTTTCGTCACGCCATGGCAGAGAAGCGCCTGAAGTATGATCAGGAATGGAACTCCAGAAAAGGTCCGAATTTACGGAAGCAGCTAACGCTGCACTTCGATTACTTCGGAAAACCAAAAATGCACCTCCTCTGTCATTACCGCAAGTTCATCACGAGGATGGGTGCTCCTGATGATTCTTCAACCGAGATCTCAGAGCTCTTGCACATTTTGAACGTCAAAAAAGCATATCGTGCCAGCAATGGAGTCAACTTCATGCTACAGCTTCTTCAGCACAATGATCACTACACCGCGATAGACTATATGGAACACACTCTTCAGTGGCTTGCTTGGTACGGATGGTATGTCAAGGAGAGTGCAGCAGTCCTTAACATGATGATGGGTCGAGAGAAACGGGAAATGACCAGGTGCGCCTGGCAGAAAAGGATCCTTGCCGGCAAATCAGAATCTTTGATTCGACCCAGTATACCACCTCTGTCGCAGTGTAAACTTTCAACTATTTGTGCACGTTCACGGTCTTTCAAGCGGATATCACTAGCTGAAGCAGCTGCAACCTTCAACATTCCCACATTGCCATCACATGTCAGGCAGCATCTGCATGAGATCAGAGGCCGTGATGCGGTCGGTGTGATCTGGTGTTACGGAAATGAGTTCCAGGCAGACGTAACCTTACAACCTCACAATATGGTCGCTTTCTACAGGCCGGAATTTCATAACCCTCAGCAGATGAACCAGATCCTGCTCGACTGCAGCGTTGAGGGTATGCCAGATGGTCAGACGTACATGCCGCCACCGCAGGTGATATGGGTACGCGTGGGCCAAAATACAAATCATGGACTCCGTGGACGCCGCCCCACATTTCCCATTCTATACTTCACCTTTTCCCCACCGACCAGGACCTGGCTGGTAAGTGGGATGATTGCGAGGACTGGCGGCCGGCTGTTGCAGCAGCACCCTCATTTCCTTTCATCCCTTCAAGTCTGGGTTGATAGACCATGACCGCTGGAGTTGGCTGGTGTTGTCGGTACAAATTTCAAGCATCGTTTAGGGCACCCTCAAGAAGTGGATGGGTTCGTCAGAGTGGTAAAGGAATCAACACCACATGTTATTGCCGTGGAGAAAATTGAAGGGCCATGCCACTTGGTCCCAGAGATCCAGGCAGCGACAGGGAACGGTTCGGTCTGGATTGTAAATAATCAAGTGGATTTGGATAGATACTGGGATGTATATTAAGACATAACACATATGGACGAAAGGTTTGGAGCCACCTCTGCCATTTATCCAAACGAATGAGAGGAGTCTCACACAGGGGTGCGCTTGAAATCCAGCTGGTGTTTATAGACAATATATTACTGTAATGAGATCTAGAGATGTCTATTTATTCAAATCTCTCATGACAATGCTTGAAGTAGCAGTGATCAATTGACAGCATAATCCATGAATAGGGTCAAATATGATGCCAATTGGCAGTGAGGGCTGCGGAGCGTCAGGGAGGTACGCAGAGCAGAGTACGCAAAGAAGCAAGTTTGTGGACCTCCTAGGAAGTTGCAGGAATGCTGTGAGATGCTCATGTGCGATTGTGAAAAGTTCACAGGTGAACCGGGAGCTGCCTGGAGCACGTCGGAGCATAGTAAAACAATACTGGTGGGTTTGGGAGCCTGCCAAGCCCCAAGAAGAATCCTGGAAGGTGGGCGCCAGGCCAGGGAGGAAATTGCATCATCCTGATGTAGCAGAGTAGGCAAAATTCATACGCATGCACATCATACAGAAGACAGAACTAAAAAACGTATCTGCCAGCCTATTGTAACAGGCCATTTTTATCAAAGTGCACTACCGCGGCGATGGCAACACCCATCCCACCGAAAAACCACCAGGAGAATTTCAACAGATGTTGACTGAATTTCAGGGCCTCTATGGCGAGCCAACTTATGCAAATTTGAAGAACGGAATGCAGGCCAATTTTGAAATTACACCAGACCCAAATGGCAAAATACCGTTCCTCTCACCATACTGCATCTCTCCGCAATAAGAACAAAAGCTTCTGAGGCAGATAGACAAGACAATATACTGCGGTTGGATTAAGCTCTCTTGAGGCAATTTTGGCTCGCCAGTATTATTTGTACCAAAGCCTGACGGTATGCTGCATAGGTATATTGATTATCGCACAGTAAATGCCATAACTGTCAAGGATCGTTATCCTTTTCCACACATTGAGGACTTACTTAATTCCATGCATCGCTCCTGCTGGTTCCCAAAATTGGACTCAGCGGCTGGTTACTATCAAATTCGCATCGCAGCAGCCAACAGACAAAAGACGGACATTAATACGAAATTTGGATGGTACGAGTGGCGAGTCCTCCCATTTGCCCTAGCAAATGCACCAAGTTATTTCATGCTCATGATGAATGGCATCTTGGACCCAATGAAATACAAATTCATTGTCAGATACCTTGATGACATTATGATCCACAGCCGTGCCCTCCAAGAGTCCGTCATACATGTCCGGGAAGTCTTGACCTTACTGGCGGATCAAGGTCTCCAAGCCAAACATGCCAAGTACGCCTGGGCCCATCAGAAAGTTGACTTCTGCATCTTTAATATCGACAAGATTGGCATCCACACCGAGGAATATAAAACCCGTGCGGTCATGGACTGGCCCACACCTGAACACAGTAAGGACGTTTAGAGGCTTTCTGGGCTTCACCAGTTGCTATGGACAATTTATGGACACTAAACTCATATTGCCATGCCACTATACACCATCTGTACACCTCCGAAAGAAAAAGGGGATGTTGGACGGTGACATGGAGAGCTGAACAGGATCTTCTGCACTCCATTTGCCTGATATAGGATTGCCAGCATGTTTTCAACACACTGAAAAAGGCACTCTGCAATGCTCCGGTCCTTGTCCCACTGGATCCCAAAGTTGAATATTGTTTACACGTTGATGCTAGCCAATATGCGTTGGGCGTAGTGCTTTGGCAGGTGCAAAACAGGGCAGAGAAAGTACAAGGCTAATTCAGCTGTAAATTACAGGATGCAGCGATGAAATACCCCGTATACAACATAGAACTATTAAACATCCACGACACTGTATTATAGTTGAAATTCAATCTACACGGAGCCGAGCAGCCATTTTTGGTACATACAGACCATACAACGTTGTGTTGGACACTCACACAACCAAACCTCACCGTGCATCAGATAGCTATCCTAATGGTCTTGCAGAATTTTGACTGAGAGGTCAAGCACATTTTGGGCATCAGGAATCAAGTTGTGGATGTATCATCTCGCCACTCAGATTTGTGTGGGGTGGGTTGCAATGATATGGTACTTGAAGTTACTGCGGCCAGAGAATAGATTGATGACATCAAGGCGGGCATAATTGATGACAAATGGTTTGATCCTATTGCATATTGCTTGGCCAACCCATGTCCCTGCCCCCCACCACATACTGTATCTACCAAGAACGCAAACTATGGGTGTCAGCACAACGTTTCCATTTAAAAGAGAATGGCTGATTGTCGTTGTGTGGAGATTTGGAAAAGAAAGAGGCGGAGAATAATGCAAGGCAAGGATGAAAGACGGCAAAGAAAAAAACAAGAGGCAAATAAAAAGACCGAAAAGAAACAGACAGAGAATGATGCAGAGGCAAAGAAAAAGGAGGAGAAAGATGGATGGAGAAAACCGTAAGAAAGAGTAAGAAGAAGCACAAAAAAAGAAACGGAAAAACATGGTAAAAGAGGATGGCTGTGTATTTCAAAGACGACATGGTGACAAATTCTCTATGAGGCCCACAACAAACCTGCAGGGAGACACTTCGGTGCAGACCGAACGTACCTAGGCATGAATCAAAGATATTTCTGCAGGAACATATACCACGACACCCAGTGATATATTGTGGACTGCGACTTATGCCATAGAACCGACCACCAGTGCACAAAACCCATGGGCCACCTCGAACGACTTTCTATAGCAAAGGCTGATATCAAAGAATTGGCAACGACTTCACAACCAACCTACCAATCTCGAGAAAGGGGCACAACTGCACTGTGACGTTTATCGACCATATGACAAAGAGAGTGCATCGGCGAGCCTGCAAGAAAACAATCGATGCCCTGTTCTTTGCACGGATATTCATAGACGACATTGTCCACCTACACGAAGTGCATCAAGACGTTGTATCAGACCGTGATGTTTGCTTCACAGCAGACTACTGGAGAGAAGTTGCTCAGATTCTGCAGACAAAGCTGCTCATGTCTACAGCGTTCTATCCAGTTACGGATGGTCTCTCAGGAACTCAAACAAGACAGTGGCAGGAAATTTGCAGGGCTTCGCAATTCACACTCATGCCAATTTGGATGACTGCCTCATTCTAGCAGAGTATGTTTACAATTTTTTGTACACCATTTGACAAAGCAGATACCTTTTGAACTCGACCTTGGTTATGCACCACCTTTGCCGGTCGACATAATTGCAGACCTCTAATGGCCGCAGGCCAAGGAATTGACACAAACCTTACATGGCAGTGAATTCATTGAACGATTGCAGCATATTTTGGATGTCCCAAGAGATGAGCTCCACAATACTCAGAATGAACAGACGGCTGATGCTAATAAGTTGCGATGCCCAATCAACCCAGCTATCACCACCAGTGCGAAGGTATTTCAAGATTCAAAGGATATGCCAATTATATACGCCAATATCAACTCTACGGACCGGAAACTGGCAAATGGTTACATAGCCCCATAACAGATCCTCCGGATATGCGGGAAACCCTGTCAAACTAGATCTTTCAAACGATATGATAATTCATGATACTGTCAATGTCAGCAGGCTCAAGGTTGATAGCACAGACAATTCTAGGGTTGCTTGGCACCCACCACCCCTGCCGGTACCAACAAGCTGTACAGGCACAAGATATGTCGTCCAATCAATCGCCAATCACCTGGCAAGCTCTGATGGAACCTGTTGGGAATATAAAGTGAAATGGGAAGGATGGCATGAGAAGGATAATACATGGGAACCAGAGAAGAATATGGCAAAAGCAAAAGAACAGTGAAGCAGCACTGGAAAGAAATAGGCGGATGGCCAAAGGAAAAGAAGAAAGCGAGATTGAAGAAGATGTGGGAAGCAAGTTTCATCTCCTTTGAAGGAAGAAATTTGTGTGTTGTTTGTTGGTATCTCAGTTGTGGCGGTGAGATGGGAAACTCCAATCGTTTACTTTTGTTTTTCTCGTTTAGATGATCGATAGACGTTGTGGATGAATGTTTGTTTTTGGATCAGAGTATTTTGTTTCTTCGAGAGGTTTCTCAAAGATGATTGGAGAAGATTGTGATGCAGGTGGCCATGTGAGGGTGCAGCTCTGCGGGCCGCTCAAGTAGATAGCTTTAGCGGGGTTTGGCTGCATCATGAGTATCATTCAGTTCCACACGTACAAAAGAATACATTTACCCACACTTACCAATGCACCAGCATTCTTTCAAGAATTTATCAATGACACCCTTCGACCTTTCCTGGACATCTGCTATACTGCGTTTTTTAGATCATATTCCCATCTACAGCGATAATCTAACAGAACATGTGAAATACGTAAGGGCCGTAATGACAACATTAAATGCATCTGGGTTATACCTCAAGGCAGAGAAATGTGAGTTCCACCAGCAGGAGGTCAAATGTTTGGGATCGATTGTGGGTGTAAATGGAATCGGAATGGATCCGGAAAAGGAAACAGTAGTGAAGAAATAAGAAGCACCTGGAAAACTCAAGGAAGTCCAAGTGTTTTTGGGATTTGCCAATTTTTATCGAAGGTTTATATGGAATTATAGCAGAGTAGTGCAACCATTGACAAAGCTTATTAAACCACTGGTACCATTTGACTGGGGCCGCAATCAAAAGTGAGCATTCGCGGAATTCAAGGAAGCATTCACAGCAGCACTAGTCCGAGCTCATGTCGATTAGGAATGGAAATTATCCTAGCAACGGATGCTTCAGGTTAGGTATCCGCAGGAGCATTATCACAATGTGACGATCAATGAGTCCTCCATCCAGTTGCATTCTTCTCCAAGGAACATACACCTGCAGAAGAGAACTAGAAAATTTATGAGCAAAAGTAGGGCACCATCGTGCAGAGCCTCGAATAATAGAGACCAGAATGTGAAGGGTCAGTACATCCAATTAAAATAGTGACAGACTACAAGCGCCTCAAGTACTTTATGTCATCAAAACTGCTCAACAGGAGACAGACCAGGTGGTCCGAATTCCTATCAAGATTCAAATTCAAGATTGTCTACTGTCCAGGACGACAAAGCCAGAAGCCCGATACACTCACCAGAATGCCAGGAGACATTCCTCTGAAGGGGGGGGCAGAAAACACCCAACAAATTTTGCTCAAAACGGAAAATCTTGATGAGCAAGTACAAAAAGGACTCATGGTTGTATTTGCGGAACTGGTAAATCAGAGAGATAACGAAGTCAATGCAAAGAAAATATGGAATTGGATTTGGAACATATGCAAAGACTGCCCACTTGATAGCAGTGAAGGATTGTATATCAATACGGTGGAAATCAAATACAAGGATAAGCTCAAGTTGATAAAACATTATCACAATACACCAGCAGCAGGACATTCATAATGGGCCAAAACCCTCGAACTCCTCAAAATGAATCATCAGTGGCCAGGCATGACAAGGACGTGGACTTGATATATACACAAATGCAATATATGCCAACCCAGCAAGGCAACCCATCAAAAGATCCACAGATGGCTCAAACCACGGGAAATACCACAACAACCATTGAATGGTATAAGTATAGACTTCGTAGTAGGGTTACCAGAAAGTGAGGGGTATAAGACCATATGGGTAGTAGTCAACAGATTGTCTAAGATGAAGCATTTGGCTCCATGTCAAAACAATAAAGATGGAAGGAAAGCTGGGTGAAATGTTTATACGAGAAGTGTTTAAACTGCATGGCATACCAGACACAATAGTATTGGACAGAAGCCCCCAGCTGGCATCGGAACTCTGGAGACACATATGTTTCAAGGTTAGGAATGGAATGCAGACTTTCAACTGCATTTCATTCACAAACCGATAGTCAAATGGAGCGAATGAACGCTATTGTGGAACAGTATCTGAGAGCTTTTTTGAATTATCAACAGAACGACTGGACATGTTGGTTACCAATGGCAGAGTTTGTGTCAAATAATCCAGTTTCAGAAATCACAGAATGCTCACCGTTTTTTGGCAATTACAGATTTCATCCAAGCATGACATTCAGCCAATATCCGGCTTAGAATAGTAACAATATCAGGGAAGTAAATGCCAATACCTTCTTCTAAAAGATGAACAAAATCTTCGAACAGATGAAAGCTGAAATGTCTTGGGAACAATCAATCCAGCAGAACAGGCAGACAAGCACCGTCGAAAAGCAATAGAGATGAAGGCAGGGACAAAGTATGGATGGATGCCAGAAATATTACAATACAAAGACCAAGCAAGAAGTTGGATTTGAAGCGCCTGGGACCATACAAAATTCAAGAAGTTATTAACCTACGGGTCTATCGACTGAGTCTCCCCAAAGACCTCCAGATCCACCTGGTACAACCAATATCCTGCTTGAGCAAAGTTTCAGAAGATCCATTACCAGAACAAGTCAAATCAGCACCACCACCAGTGGTCATGAATAAAGAAGAAGAATATGAAGTGGAGCGTATCGAAGATTCTGGAGTGTTCCAGCATGTGTTGCAGTATCTGGTCAAGTGGAAGGGTTACGAAGAAAGGAGCTGGGAACTGGCAGTTGATGTGGATGGGCTTCAAGCCATCGATGTATTTCATGCAGAACAACCTCGCAAACCTGGGTCAACAACCTTGTTCGATCTGGGCTTGTTGGAGGGGGAGCTACTGTTACAGTTGTGACAAGTGAGGATTGGAGATGGAGTATGGATCGATAAGGAAGGAATGCATAATACATACGGAAACAGGTTTTGTTTGAAGAAAACAGGTTTTGTT
>WHVE01001454.1:0-11528 GCA_015178995.1 Trichophaea hybrida
GGCCCAGTTGCATTGGGTGCGTTGGGTGTATTGGGAACGTACATAGGCACCCAACACAGTCAGGTTTTTTCACTGATACCACAGACGAACAGCCGCAAGAATGGTATCAAATACACAAACATGAAAGAACAAACAAACGAACTCACGAACACACAAATCAGAACAAAGATAAAAAGCAATGAAGTCATGAAGCCACAGTATCATGAAGGCTTAAAAATACGAAAAGTTCGCCAAGTCCATGGGATTGTGGTAATCCACCAGTTCAGTGGATTTGAGGTCAATTTAAGGTTGGAAGCGATGGGTTTCTTTGTTTCTTTATGGATGGCCACCCTGAGGTCACAGTGGTACTCTGTTGCTGAATATTGCGCATGGTTTTAAGAAGACTGTTATGGGAATCACCACACGTATGTTTTGTGTTACCTTTGTTTGGTGTTTCTTTCTTCATGAAGTGTTGCAAGAGGGGGAAGTGGTGCATATTTGTGTTTCATCTATTGATTCTGACTTTGTATAAGGTTAATGGCTTGTATGAGGTTTGAGGCTTACATACCATGTATAAGCACAAGAGTTTCAGACTGTATGTCAAGCCGTATGTATATAGACCACAGATTTTTGCATAGATTGAATAGGGAATTAGGTAAATATCTCAACAGCAACACAGTTACTGTGACCTATCACAGTTGACATCGCACAGGGCCATTGAGTCAATACCCTTTATGCACCTACAATTCAATTATATACCCTCTCAAGAAATCAAATACACTCAGCCTGATACATAGTTACATTCGAAAAATTGTTGAATCCCAGGAAGAGAGAAGAAGAGAAAAAAGAAAGAAAGAGCAAAAGTGTGCATCAGCAACCAAGAACTGTTATCTCAGCAATATATCAAAAGTCCACTTATATCACCCACCGTAACTTATCGGCAAATATTGTTTTGCCTGAACTTATAAAGTCATCATGCGGCAACTAATTCTCCTGGAAGTCTTCAACAATCTCAGAAATAACGATCAAGTCACCAATGCGAGGCACAACCATACACACTATGAATCAATTCAGTGACTTACAGATTACAAGTCGAAGAATTGCACAGCTACTTCCCAGTCATTTCGGAATTCAACAACAAGACTTCTTATTGGACCCATCAGCCAGCAGCACTGCATACAAATTACTGCCTCAACATTATCGTCTTGATAATGGCATTGCCGAGTGAATGATACTGACAATTTCTGGGCAAAGATGATAAACTCACAAACACCGATTGGGTTCGGAAGAAAAGCAGTCAAATACTACAAAGAACATAATATCTACCAAGCACCATACCATATACCATACCAGATGCTGTATGCATTGGATACTATATTATTGGACCCATGGCTGAAGCACAACATAGGAGATCAACATCTCCAAGTCCATCGAGATGGACGGCGCTAAACACGCATGTCAAGAACAACATATAGAGAATGGTGGCCAGGTGGACAGGTAAGGGTGATACAAAAACCCCATGAGCTCATGACTGCACCAATTGGAGGAACAGGTGAAGGCAAGAAGCCATGAACTCACAGCTGCACCGAACAAAGAATTGTTCACTGCGATACCGTTGCCCATCGCAATCGGAATCTCCTGATATGTATTGGGACAGGTGCTATTGACGTCACATCATACACTGTTCAAAAGAAGAAATTCAGTGCATTATATACAGTGTTTCTAAGTAGCCCGGCCCACCGTCCGGCGTTTATTCTTAAAACCTGCGCAAATGCCAGCCCCGCACGGCGTGAACCAAAAGCCGGCGTGCACGTGATTCAACGAGCCTGGGCCGGCCTGCAAAGATATGCAAACCCTGCAAAGGATAGAAGAATATTTGGAGTCTTGAACTACAGTGATGGGCCGATGGCAGGGTTATGGACTTATGATTTACCATGGTTGAAATTACTTTCAAGGTTTTCATAGTGTAGGACTTTAGGCAGCAGCAATGGGTGTCATTTAAACAAAATTTGTGGTTTATGTTTATTTTATTGAACTTATAAGTTGGCAAATAAAGACTGCAGGGTGGCCGCCAGGCCGCCAAGAACAAAGCGACCAGGCCACCAAGAAACAGCCGCCTGGCCGGCTGGAAAAGTCTGCAGGCTCGGCCTAAAGCCTGCAGGCCTGGCCCGGCCCCCATTTAAAAGCTGCAGCTAATGGTGGCCTGGCCGGGCCACTCAGGAACACTGTTTATACAAATATACAGAACTGTCCAATGCAGTAAGGGAAAATTACATGGCACAGCAACCATCGTCAATACATACAGATATGCATTGATATGCCATTGCTCCAAAAAAGGGCACGGATGAAATATCTACCATAGAGAAGTTGTAATACACATATGCGTGGATATGCCATTGCTCCAGGAAAGAATGCAGATGAAATATCTATCTTCATAGAGGTGCAGTAATACACACACAGAAAAGATATCATACAATGACCAGGAAGGGTTATGCCTACATCGTTAGGAACAACAATATGACTCGCCTAGTAATGATGGGCTACAAACACACTTCGGTGAGACTTATACTCCTATTGGTAAAGCTACCAACATTTTGATATTACATCTCGGAAGTTGGGAGATGTGGATGGAGTCTCGATCATAATGATATCGTCACCACATTTCTAAACTCCGATGGCCTGAGGCCAATAATGACTGCACCAACCTACTACTAGCGGAAGTCATCTACACGCCTATAACTGCAAATCTTAAGAAGCCCAATATGGCTTTAACCAAACATCACAACAATGGAACAAAGTTATCAACTACTTGAACATGGATAAAATTATGAACTTCAGCCGTATACATCAGTTTGTTGACATCAAAATTCACTATGACAAGCTGGAAATGAACCTTGGATGAGGATCAAATAGAGCTAAAGCTAGATTAAACGTCCTCTACATGACACTGCCGGAAGACAGCTTGCTACACGCTTGTCAGACAAATTAAAGGACTGATATGAAGATAGGAAGAAAACTGAAATGAGAGATCGCCGAGAGTGTTGTCAACCGTCCCGTCCATCGGAGATTCTTCCACGAAAAACGGGAAGGTGCCGAGGCCTTCCGTCCCGTGCTTACTCAAAATGGACGGAATGTCGGCTGTCATCCACCGTCATCGGGCGGTTACTGTTTATCTTTAGGCGAGACCCAATCGAGCGCAATAATGTTATACAGCCTTCGGAATGTATGAAATCCTGGGTGCAGTGGGTGCAATCTTTGGAGAAACAGAGTCAAAAAGAGTATAGACGGAGCAGCTGCTCACAGATCTTGTATCACGGTGAGAATAGTAATTGAAAAGATATTCGTATAATTTTTGTTATGTGCTCCAAGACTTCTCCGTCAACGGCCATCCTTTCCGTCCACCTCCGTCCGGCATCAAAAAGACAGCGCCGTTCCGTCCTGGTTCAGGAAAGACCGCAAGCTGCCGTTCCGTCTCGTCCTCAGTGATGTCGGACGGTCGGGATGGTTGACAATACTGATCGCCGAACCAAAGACTCTCGAAGAACCTCACATCTCCACTCACTTAGGCAGAAACTTTCCTACATCAGAAGCCGCCTAGAAGATCATGGAAAGCAGCTCAGAGACCCTCAGGTGCTGGCATCTGCCCGGTTTCAGACAAGTTGAGTTGAATGACATCCAAATGAGTCATAAATAGAGCACAATAATCACTACAATTCTTAAACGATTTAATATGAAATATGCTCATGAAGATCGATTCCCATGGATTCCAATATCTAGTCTGATGTTACCAAGCATCCGGGAAAGCACCTGGAATATGAAACTTTGCTGGAAAATGAAATGATTAGAAACTACAGCATTAAAAATGGCAATTATTCAAGATCACCAAACCATCAGAGTCCTTCAATACCTCTACATCAAACTACCGTCAATACTCAGCTCCTGAAACTGACAACAACCATCTTGTTGAATATACGAACTCTGTTTGAACAAATGATAGCATCGACTCTTCTTGGAACGAATATGATATTTATGACGAGGACAACACAGATTGCAACACTCTCACCACTACCGATCTACTGCAACAACCAGTACATTCAAAAATATCACCAACAAAGGCCCAAGAGGCTCAGTCGAGCATATCAATATTCACGCCTATGAAGAACTGCACACACGTAATTGTATACATATTCAGAAGATAATGTGGCTGACATAACGGAGGTTGAAATTAAGATTGTTTTACGGATAGAGAAAAAGCATTGTACATTATGAAATTTGCAGTGTATGATCTCTTACGTACAACTAAACTTACTATCACAATCGATAGACTCAATGCATTACCTGCATATAATTGCAAATACTCTATACGCACCCACTACAGATCACTTCCGAATATGTTCAGTAATCAGGTCAAAAACTTGTACTGCATGCATAAATACATGGACTGTGTAGCCATATCAGGACAATAAAGAGATTGAATACACCACACAATATATACCATTAAAACATTCCACCGGCCTGGTTTATGAAGACTATGATATATGATTAGGACTGGGGACTTGGAAATATACACATGAACTTACACACTGTAATGGCGGTGGCCGAGTGAAGGGCGAGGCCAGGAAACTGCCAAGTATATAGTCACTTCGTGGGACTACAATTGCACTCCAGCGATCATCTTACCTTACAATGATATGACTTCCTCTCATATTCTCGTATGCAACTGTATCTACTTTTAATCTGGCGTGCGGAGCCATACCGGCCCGTACCCATCCTTACACTATGATCACTCATAAGTTATCTGATACGTTTCACATGTGGAATTCCTAAAAAACCACTTTTTCTCCAAAGCGTCACAACGCACACAAAAACATACAATGACTTCGAAAACCAGCAATTATACATCTAATTCCTTGAAAGAAGTTATCTAGAACTCAATTTGATGTCGCTGACCTTTGTGAGAGTGAGAAAACTCTATTGGCATCAGTGGTGGGCTACCAGCCAAGGCCAATGATCACCGGAACCCAGCGGTTCAGTGGATGTCAAAATCAGAAACAAAGTGGAAATCATTACTGATCATGATGCCAAAGATCACAATCTCAACCGCGCTGTCAGGATGCTCGTGGAAGAGGATAATGATCGGCATTCCGGCGATGCAGGTGGATACATACGATCGCACGAGCAATAACCATGATTGCCTGAACCCTGGGATAACTTTCGTGAGATTCTTCAATGAGAGAAATAGTATACCAACGATCGGTCAATTAAACGGAGGACTAGGGATGGCTGCGGCACCATATCGAAAATGCATCAATTCATTGTAACTGACGATAAATGCGTTTGATCAAGCTTGTTTGACGATTACCATCCGGCGAACGAAGAGGATACTCTGAACTGCAGCTATGGAGAATAATTACGTGTGCACGGAAGTGCATATTTGGAGAATGATTACTCAAGCAGAGAAGTCAACCTAAGGAGAAATCATGGCACATACAATTCGAAAATCGCAATTACCCCCCTACAAGAGGATTGTTCTACACGTGGTGAATCACTGGTTCATTGACAATCGAGGTCAATGCAAATTCCCTACATAAAAAACATCCAAGACGAAAGCAAGCTGAAAACCGAGCAAAGTCGAATGATCACCACACCACCCAAGGCCATGATTGACACCTACAGGCCAGCTGGAGGATCTTGATGCCAACGACCCTGCAAGTGTAGGGAACATACGATCGACGCCGAGAGCGGGATGGTTACTTCCGGAATGCATTCAGAGGTGGATATCGAGGCTTCTACTCATCGCCAAACTTCACTTTTCGAGACTTATAAATACTGAGATTTCATCAGTATACGGAAATCATGTTATTGACGGTGGCAGAGACTATTTCAAGGCGATTTGGATGCCAATCAACCCAAATACTTGTATCACTCACCGCGATTGCTTCATGTTTATACATACATACTCTTACATCTTACAAGCACTTAGACTTGTTATGTATACCCAAATGAGTTTATGAATTGATGCAGAGACAATTCCGGAGGCCAATTGACCCCGAGAAGTGTATTGCCGGTGGGATGGTCACAACCTCCAGAAGTTCTCAACATAGCTAGGAGTGCTTGAGAAGCCTTTTACGGCGTCAATTCATCTGTTCTAACATAGTTTCCCCTGAATGCATCGATTCATGGCGATCAATTCCAACGCGAGTCAATGGCAAAAAACAAGTCGACATAAACTACTATTACACGAGATCCTCGGGCACAGCGCACCAGCGGAGGATGACTACACACAATTATTCGACCTCTACTTTTACCTACATTTAAGGCTAACAGCCCAAAGATAGCCGAAAGCTACAAGATTCACTTGTATGGATAATCGAAGCATGAGATTACCAAACATTTGATCGACACTGCCGATGGCAATTGCGATCGTGATTACCCTTCTATGAAATCTGGAATATGGTTCAATGGCGATACTCAATTTCACACTATGACGATCGGAGCTATGTCAACAATTACCAGTATACCCGAGACCCACCAACACAATTGAATGGAGGTTATTGGTCTATATTTCAATTGCCAGACAGTCCCAATTGGGTGAGACGCTTCAAAGCATGCAAGCATCTTATCAAATGTTTTCATTCAGCAGACATCCGAGGTTGACGAACCAACGGTTCACAAGCCACTTGTGAATCAACAGTTGATTCTTATCGGCACCAATTGAACGTATTTGGGAGGAATGCGGAAGTGGGCAGGCCTCGCAGGTGGATGATGGCCACCGGGGGTGCTGTGGGGATCTTAGGCTCCTCCGGCTGGATGTTCAATCTCTATGGACACCACATTGAAGTGCTCCAGGAGAAGAAGATGAAGTGTACTTGAAAAAGACTTTATGGGCGGAAAGATGGCTGTTACCCCCGGGGGCAAGAAGCCGTTTCTCTGGATATTCAATTTCTTGGAGTTACTGTACATGATGACGTGCAAATATGTGCGGTTGTCATTGCATTTGTCCTATGGAGTAGACAGTGTACCGGGTTGCTGTGAGCTGCGGAAGAGTGGGACCTCATATTGAAATGCAGGCAATCCTTGGAGGCTGAATGGGTGAGTAAGGAGCAGCGGTGGTAGTTGCGGCAGAAGAGTGTACCAACAATGCGGACTGTGAATGACTGCTACCAGCTTTCCGAGTCAAGAAGGGAGAACGCTGGCTGCAGTGCCTCGGTTCCTTTGTGGATGGCTGTAGCACCTGTGGCTCCTGGTTTCCGCCTCATCTACCGCTCCATCTTTTGCATTATCATTATAGCTAACACTTGTGGAGCAGGTATGGTGCGTTACTGATTGATATGAACCTATACAAACGTGCGATAGAACACTAAGTTGCACATGGAAGACCATATGTACCCCGAGTTGATCTATACAATTGATGCAAAATGACTGCTTGGCAGATGGCAACCTTGACACCATCACCGCTTATGCAATTCAGCAAAGGCTTATGAAACTGAGAAAGTTATGGCAGGGCCACGGAATGCACATTTCACGAGTGTATGTGCGATTGCTCACACTCCCGAGAAGGATTACAACAGTTTTTTTGCCTATACAGCAATATATGGTTTCGTTTGAACATCTACCCGCTTCTTTTGAAACTCTCACTTTAGATGATATGCAACGAGAATCGACATAAGCATTGACAACGTATGCACCGCCATAATCACAAGTTGTTGAAGAAGCACCAATGTTCAAAAGAGAGGGATGACTGCCCTGGAATGCGAGCATCACCGATTCATTGGAAAGCAGGATTGCGGTTGGAAACTCTGAGTTTATTACTAAACTCTCAACATGCACACAATTATGAATCAATAAGAAACGGCTGATGGGCAGATGAAACTTATTAAGCCACGGGAGAGCCGCAAAATGCAGAATTTCTGAGCGCACAGTGAAATCACACACACTGGGAGAAAGATTACAAGAGTCTTCTCGCCGATATGTATATACAAGATTACGTTTCAACTCCACTCTGTTCCTTAGGAAATACTTACATTATAAATGATGTTGCGACACTTGCAATCAAATGCAGATTCACAAGTATTGAGTCACAAGGACTATCGAAAATGTCATAATCAACAAGAATTGATAAGAAAATCGACATGACACTTGCCACTGTACTCACTGGCATACTCACAGGTCGTCAATGGGGAGCTGACATTTGAAAAGAGGGGAATGACCATTCCAGAAACTGAAAATCCACCACTACTGCAAGCAAAATCTGCACCGAAAGTGCTGGAATGACGCATCACCACGAAGTGCACCTGACATACTGCAGACGTCAAGGGCACCAAAAAGTCCATGAAATCAAGAGCATGTGCACCTGGGAGTTTGAGAAGTCACCAGCAATGGTGCTGGTCTTCATCACTGCACTAGAAGCACCGCCGAACAGATCGGATGAACAATCGCCTGCAACTGACGATGACAATGGGATCAACTGCACCCAGTATCAGCAGCCAGCAGGCTAGACACATCAGCAATCGAGATGTCAAGCTGCACGGAATGTGAATCAACTAAACTCTTCAATCAACGTATGAGGAGGATACCGCAATACAGCTTCAGAGCCGAGAGTGCAAACCCACCGAATTATATGGTGACTATAACCTTGTACGGGATGCTTACAAATTAGATGTATCAGCAACTATTACCCTTGGAGAGCTGTTCAATGGGCTTCCCTCCGCTGCTCTCAGTTGGAGCAGTTCTTAGATTCCATCAAGAGAGAACTTTTTGAAAGCCAATGGATTCCTGATTTCAATTGCTTAACTTGGAGTTGACCTTCACTGCAACGATATCCGCCGAAAACTGGCACATACATGACTTTAACTAGTGGGTTCACGAATTTGGGAAGCTGGAGATATATTAACAAACAATTTCCTCTGTGAGTGGAGCATCCGAATTGGCTTATAATTTTGAGACCATGATGCAGCCAGCAATTCGAACATGACACGCACAGGGGCAGTGATCTCCGAATCCGCCAGATTTACCTGGAGATGCTGTTGTTTCAGACCCTACATTTGGAGATCAATTGGACCAGATGCTCCACTCGGGGGAGCTTTCGGAGAAGCACTCGGTGGTCTACTACGAGTGGAAGTACACCCGGAGCTGCACATTGGCCAGGCACTGTATTCGAAGGTGTACTAGAAATGGCAGTACAACTAAAGCGGAAGCATACTTAGTTACACTGTGAGTAAGACTTGGAATGGCACACAAACGGGTTAGATACCGCAACTGATATGAGCGTATACTGATGCATAGCGATATATTATGACAGCAATCGAATGCTGGACGAAGCCGAAATGAATCCACCAGCCACCATTTGATGTTAAAACGAATGGCAACCAACAGTCTAAGACCAAAAAAATCAGGATAGCAGATATACGAGTCAATCTGGAGCCGATCAATGAGATATACTAATGCCAAGCACGGAGGCTATCACGGACGAGGTCTGCCGGGGGCTTGGATGTTCAGGTTCGGATTCCCAGATTTAGTCGAAGGTTTACGAGCAGGTTTACTTCAAGGTTTATTCGAAGATTGACTCGAAGATTGACTGGAAGATTGACTCAAAGATTGACTCAAAGATTTACTCGATGGTGTACTCGGGTCTGAGCTATAGCTGCAGCCGAAGCATACTTGTTTGTACTGCAACCAAATTTGATTGGCAATGTCAAAGGGCAAAGTCGAAGGGCAACCAAAGTTCAAAGCCTCAGAAGCACAGTCTGCCAGAATGCAGATGAGTATACCCATTGAAGCAAGTTAATAATTTGTCAAGAAGAGGTCCAAATAAAGCTCAGGTGCACCTGGAGAACCTCTTATGTCTTATAGGAGACTGAAGGTGACACAGTAGTTCGTATCGAAGGGACAATCTGTTCATTCCCACTGAAGTTGAGGTGCACCTGAGCTGCTAATCAGCAAGGACCACCAATCAAAAAGGTTCACTACACGTTCCCAAACATACAAGGTCAAATGAATCACTAATTTGTATCAAGCTAACCTTCAGGGCCACCGGAATGAACTGCATGATGTCGAAGAAGGCGATGATGAAAACCGAGAGCATGACGACTATCCCACCACTGCTTCGGACTATGATGATGATCCGCAACTGTCAACTCATGCACGGAATAGACGCAGTCGTATCACAGGCTCAAAAGGCCCAAAAAGAGCTCGCTCATGAACAATCCAGGCCACTGACCGACTCCAACAAAAGACATCCAAATCAAACCTTGGGAGCACCAATGGAGACTGTTCTCGGTTGTCGACGCGCTCCCAATCACCTCAAGGCATTCCGCCTCAATCTTCTAGCCAAGATACGACGTTCCTCATTCCAGTGTACCATGTCAGACGGCATCCTGCAAGGAGTCGGGATACCTTTGCAGCCCCACCATCCATTGAAGATACATCGGGCACAAAGAACAACAAGGATAGCATGGTGCCACTCCATAACAAAGCAGCTTTCGATTTAGCAAGGACTTCTTGCAATCTGTTCTGTATACGGAAAACCCATGGCCAGCCTCTCAAGAGGACGAATTGGACATTTGTGATAAGGCATGGGATGAAGCTCTGGACACTATAACTGTCTAACAGAGAGGTGTTGGCACACTCAACGGCATACAACATGTGTGGGAGCACCATGGTGGGCCCATTGAGCACATCGATGGCCCAACACGTGGAATTGTGAGTTTCTGAAGTATTCTCTGGGTTTCAAAGTTTGATATTACTAATGATCAATGCAATACAGTTGTGGGGGAAAATCAGTTGTATGCGGGGTCGACTAGTCGCTACAGCGAGGCTTATAGTGACTTCAGTGTACTTGTTGAAGATAGAAGAGAAGCTTCTATGTCTACAGCAGGTTCCCACTTTGCTGAATGTTGACTGTTGGATTGGGAATTGGGATGATCTCCCCAACGGTACGAAGGAAGTCCAGTGGTTTGGGAGAAGCGAGCCCGCCGCACTGATCTTTGCTTACTTCTTCGCATCCATCACCTATCTTGGCAGACAAGAGCATTGCAACAAATTTTGGGACAAGCGAGTGACTCCCCAATCGATTTGCTTGGCTGCAACCGCACTCCACACCGCCTTGAAGGACTAACAGAAAAGAACAAAGAACAAATCCTCTCAGGACTTCCGCAGGGAGATATTCAGCCGTCAGGGTACACCCTCGATGCTATGATTGAAGGCTACTCACGTTTGATATAGCCCTGTACGAGAGATGCCAGAGACACTAGAATTCCATTGGTCCTGGTTGCCAGGTGGCCATCATTGGGCACATGTGCAGCTATATGGACGCAAGAATTGCAAGCTCTACTGAGCACTCAACCCGTTACGTAGCACCAGATGAAGCAGGGGAGGAAACTGAGGACCTGGCAGCTGTGTTCAAGTTAGAGTCTGGTTCCCAGGGGTTGTGTTTCTCAGGGGTTGTGTTTCTTGAGGATTGTGTTTCTGTTGTCAAGGTCGTATCGAAGTACGGCGGGGGTGCAGTGTGGATATATGTTGTTTTAGTTGATAGCGGCAGGCGGCAGTAA
>WHVE01001455.1:0-11514 GCA_015178995.1 Trichophaea hybrida
TGATGGTGTTCTGATGGTGTTGGGATACGAACGTGGAATGGGTTATGGTTGTTGAGGCGCTTCAGATCGTGAAATATGAATAGAGTAGAGTAAAAACATGGTGGTGACCGCCAGGATCATAACCTGTTACATTTGTGATGATTTATTGTATCTATCGTTGACTACTACAAGGCTATATACACAGTTTCCCATGTGTGTATCCGTACCGGCTCTTCTATTTTTATCGTGCTAAGCCTTGAAAGTGCGTATTCGTAAGACATAGTACCTTTGAGGCTTCGGCCAAGTTCCATCAGCCGGTCAGCCCGTATTCTCCCATCAGCTCGTATCTGTCATAAGCACACCAAGGCTGATGTTCTAAGTACACATGCAACAAAATTTTGGCGTACATCTCATCCAGCGCTCGCGTAGAGGACTGGCCAACATAATCTTCCTGAAGAATTAATGAAAAACTTTGATCTGTGTTCAATCGCGGATCCTGAATCAAACAACAGGCTGTTGAAGCATAAATAAACAGTCCACTCGCTCTTTCACAAAGATTGTTGATGATATTATCTCCAGGCCATCCCACAGAAATATTGTTCTCTCTCCTCGTATTTTCCAGCTTGTATCGCAGTAAAATAGATATATCCTGCTGGATGATTGATGGGGCAATATTATGGAGAACAAAATCTTGGTGTGCAGCTCCAGGTATTGTCACGGTTGTGTGAAGTGAGGATAGAAGATGGAATAAGGATCGATGAAGGGGAAAGGGAATACGAAGGAAAACAGGTTTCGATAGAAGGAATCAGGTATCGTTGATTGGAATCAGGTTTCGTTGGAAGGAATCAGGTTTTGTTGGTTGTGTTGTAAATATGGCGTGATGGTTATGGCGTAGGCCGCGGGTTGAAAGGGTTGGGTACATAGTTGGGTAGAGTTAGGATGTATTTTGGAACGAGTGAGCAAAGGTGACGACGGTCGCGTTAACTGTATATAAGGATGCTGGATTTGCAGAGGATAGGTTTGTTCTTCACTCGTTCTCTAGTCTACAAAACAATCAATAGCTTCGGCACCAACCTTTGTTCATTTCTGTGATTCCGGATTTCAAGTCTCTTGCTTGTGACGCAGTACCCGCGATCACTGCACCACCGCACAATACCTCTGTCTTAGTTTGGTTTTTATAACCCCTAGAACTCCGAGCCTTGAACCCTTGACAGAAGAACGAGTCTACAATCGATTCTACCGGTTATATTTCAGTATATGTGCCGCTATTTTCATCGAAACGGCTGCTACTTTTGCCATAGACCTTGCAACTCCCTCTGTTCCGTGTTTAAATCAGTTGGAAACTTCGAAAACAAACTCACAGTACACAGCTTTTGGAGACACTCCTGCGTTGTGTGCCTGTGGAAACATCGACGTGAAGGATCCACGCTGTTTTAAATGCCAGCATACGACAATAACAAACCACAACAATCCCGAATCAATTTCTTCGACCTTGCTGGTCGAACACTCAACCTCTTCGAACAAGAACCCCTGAACGCCTTCGATAGCATCGACGCTATCCTCAACGAACCCGAGGAACCTCTGGAAGCGTACTTTTGGGACGAACCACAAGCGGTATCCCCTTGGAACAGCTACTGGACAGAAGCAGCAAGCAACGCAGGAGGTCTCCAAATCGACGACGCAGTATTCAAAAATTTTTGGACCAAGTACTACGGTCTTCACGTCAATTGTCAAAACGAAGAACCGTGTTACTGCGAACATCACTGCGGAGGAACACATACAACAATCGGTAAAGCAGCAGAAGCTCAATCAACGATATCGGAATCTACGATCAAGGCAACACAGAAGGACATTGAAAGCCAAATCTCGTGGACAGATTGCAACGAACGAAAGGCGAACAAGGGAAAGGGAGTTGACCGCGAATTGCATCCGGCTCCTTTACCAACCCCGCTAATTATCGTAACAACACCCAGTAAACACGAGGTGTTCTTCTGGTAGATGGTCAACCCGTTTCTAGAAGCAGAAATCGAAGCGGCAGTCCAACAAATCCAAGGCAACATAGACAAAGTCAGAGACTGTTTGTCAGAACCTCGCCTCCTCACGGCCGCCTCTCTACATCATCAGAAAGATGTCCGGAGAATCTTCGCGATCGACTCGCGATGTCACATTGACCGGAGCCTTACAGATGGAGCTGGAAATCGTGGCAACAAAAGATACAGAAACCATGAGCGAAGCACAGCTCAGGGAGCACATCGGGGACATCAACAAAGGGCTGAAAGCGATAAGCCAACTACCAACGACCAGCAGCTTGAACGAATTGCTCAAGGAACAGCAATCTGTGAAATATGCGGAAGTACGAATATCGGAATTGTTGGCAGAAGGAGAAAAAGTCGTGCAAGAAAGGGACAATCTGAAGCAGGAATTACTGCTTACTCAACAAACAGCAACAACAACAGAAACACCACAAACATGCAGTCATGGGGACCTGGTTGAAGAAATCCGGATCCTAAAACAAGCATTGGAGGAAGCAAATCCAGACCTGGCGGAGTTGAAACAAGATCTGGAAGATGCTCAAGCTCAAATGGAAAAGTTTAGGGATCTGGCGGAGGAAAATCGACAACAGGTAACCAGGATCCTGAAGTTAACGGAAGGAAGAAGGGGAGAAACAGGAGATAGGACGGACAGGGAAGAGCGAGAGGAAAAAGTGAACGATATCACCAGCTTCTCAGGAGAAGATAGGAAGGAACTTCGAGGGTGGAAGGTGCAGCTGGCATTAAAGATAGCCGGAAAACCGAAGGCATTCAACAACGAACAGAAGAAGCTGAGGTTTGCAGTTGGATGTCTGAAAGGAGTGGCTCTGGCACAGTTAATGCCACACTGCGACGAAATCTCAGGGGAAGTCAAACTCAATACCCTGAAATACCTAGTTGACCTGCTGGATGTAGCATTCGGAGATCAAGGCAGAGCAGCAACAGCGAAGAGAGAACTCGAGAAACTCAGGCAACGAGACCGCGAATTCTCCCAGTACTACGCGGAATTTCAAAGATACGTAGTAGACACCAAAGGGAACGAAGATGCACAATTGGACGCACAACGGAAAGGGCTGTCCAACGAACTCAAGGACTCCATACAGCACATCGAGGAACCAGAAAGCATGATCGAATTCGTTAAAATGGTGCCGAAAAGAGATTCACAGCTGAGGAGAAGAGCCGCGGAAAAGAAATCTGGAAAGTGGGAAGGATATAAAAGGTCCGATGCAACGATCAACACCACATCCGCCCCAGACGCAGCACCTGCAGGATCAGTCGCAGGTTATCACGGCCCCGCTCCAATGGACCTCTCGGCAGTAAAACGGAAGGAAATTACACCAGAAGAAAGAAAGAGACGAAGGGAAGGGGGACTATGTATGTACTGCGGGGATAGCAGACATTTCGCGGCATCATGCCCAAGGAAGTTGAAGGCAGCATCAGGACAAACAGAAGTGTCACCGTTTAAGAAGGCAGCGAATGAAGGAGATGCAGATTCAACAACAGGAAAAGGAAAGGAAGTGGAATCGGGAAAAGTTTAGTCCAGTGCAATAAGGATGGCAATTGCGCTGGAAACGAATCTCCTTTGTCAGTCAATGCTAGTTTTGGTATTTCGCAGTTTTCTATATCAAGCGCAGAAATAAAAGAATCTTCTATGGAAAGCAAACACCTCGTTGTGAAATGCTCGCTGAAAATAGAAGATAAGATCATTGATACCCACGCTTTGATAGACTGCGGAGCTACCGGAATAGCATTTATTGACAAAGATTTCGTCAGTCATCATCAGTTATTGGAAAAAGAATTGAAGGAATCAAGAGAATTAGAAGTTATAGATGGATGGCCCATCGAATCAGGAACCATTACCACTATGGCACAATTGAATTTAGGTATACGCGGACATCAGGAGCAATTACCAGCATGCGTTACGAAACTTGGACACTATCCAATCGTACTTGGATTACCATGGCTACAACTCCACGATGTTACAGTCAAGTTTCAAAAGAAAAGAATAGGATTTGAAAGCGATTACTGCCAGAAGCACTGTCAACATCATTCGAGTGTATGGGTATGGGGGAATCATATGGAAACAACGGAATCTGAGGGATCAAAACTGGACATATGCGCCATAGCAGCAGCCCCATTCATGAGACGGAATAAAAAGGAGAAACTCAAGGTGTACGCGGTAACCTTATACGAAATCAACAAGGCCCTAGAAATCAAGGACCTTCAAGAAAAACCGCTAGAACAGTTAATTCCTAAGGAATATCATGAGTTTCTCCCCCTCTTTGATAAAGTAATCGCTGAAAGGCTACCACCACACAGACCGTACGATCATAAGATTACACTCCAAGACGGATTCACACCACCCTTTGGACCAATATACAGCCTGTCAAGAGAAGAACTTCAGGTTCTGAAAGAATGGATTGAAAAGAATTTGTCAAAGGGGTTCATCAGATCGTCATCATCACCATGCGGAGCACCGGTGTTGTTTGCACCTAAACCGAATGGAGGCTTACGACTATGCGTGGACTATCGAGGACTCAACGAAGGAACCATAAAAAATCGATATCCACTACCGTTAATCCAGGAAACCTTGTTGAGATTGTCAAAAGCCAAGTGGTACACAAAGTTAGATGTCCGAGATGCCTACAATATGATTCGAATAGCAGAAGGAGACGAATGGAACACGGCGTTTAGGACCCGTTATGGCCTGTTCGAATCCCTCGTTATGCCCTTCGGACTCACCAATGCACCAGCCAGCTTTCAGGAGTTTATCAACGATACTCTTCGCCCCTTCCTGGACATTTTCTGTACGGCATTCCTGGACGACATCCTCATCTACAGTGACAATTTAAAGGAACATAAGGAACACGTCAGAGCAATAATGACGACGCTTAAGGAGGCCGGTCTGTATCTGAAAGCGGAAAATGCGAGTTTCATCAACAGGACGTGAAGTACCTGGGGTTGATAGTCGGGGTAAACAGGATTAGAATGGATCCAGAAAAAGTAACAGCAGTGAAGGAATGGGAAGCACCTGGCAAGCTCAAAGAAGTTCAAGCATTTTTAGGATTCGCCAATTTTTATCGAAGATTTATCAGAAACTACAGTAGGGTGGTCCAACCGTTAACAAAGCTAACGAAAAAGCTGGTACCATTTCACTGGGGATCCGATCAGAAACGAGCCTTTGCGGAGTTAAAAGAAGCGTATACAACAGCACCAGTTCTAGCACACTTCGACTATAAGAAAGAAATCGTTTTGGAAACGGACGCCTCGAGCTATGTGTCTGCAGGAGTATTATCCCAGTACGATGATCAAGGAATCCTTCATCCGGTAGCGTTCTTTTCGAAGAAACACACAACGGGAGAAGAAAATCACGAGATTTACGACCAAGAGCTGGGAGCCATAGTTAAAAGTCTGGAACAGTGGAGACCAGAATGCGAAGGGTCAGTACATCCTATTAAGATACTGACGGACCACAAGAATCTCGAATACTTCATGACGTCAAAGCTACTCAATAGAAGACAAACCAGATGGTCCGAATTCCTGTCGAGATTCAAATTTAAGATTATATACCGCCCAGGAAAGCAAGGTCAAAAGCCCGATGCACTCACCAGAATGCCAGGAGACATTCCTCCGAAGGGGGGGGCAGAAAAAACCAAACAAATGGTGCTCAAAACGGAGAATCTCGACAAACGAATACAACAAGGACTGGTGATAGCATTCGTAGAAGTGGTGAATCAGGACGAAACCGATCCAAAGGAATTGTGGAACTGGATTCAAAATGTATGCAAGGACTGCCCACTCGATAGCAGCTTAGGACTGTGTCTCAATGCAACGGACGTCAAAAACGATTCAGACAAGCTACAACTGATACAGGACCATCACGATACACCGGCAGCAGGACATCCAGGACGAGCAAAAACCCTCGAACTCCTCAAAAGAAATAATCAATGGCCAGGTATGAGGAAGGACGTGGACAGGTACGTACAAAACTGCCACGTGTGTCAACGCAGCAAAGCAACCCACCAGAAGATCCACGGATGGCTCAAACCACTGGATATACCGCAACAACCATGGAAGGATCTGAGTATGGATTTCGTGGTGGGACTACCGGAAAGTGAGGGGTACAACGCCATATGGGTAGTGGTTGACAGGTTGTCAAAAATGAAACATTTAGTGCCATGTCGGGACGATACAGACGGCAAGAAGCTGGGCGAGATGTTTATACGAGAGGTGTTCAAGTTACATGGTTTACCGGATACCATAATATCAGACAGAGGACCCCAATTCACATCAGAATTCTGGAGACACGTTTGTGAAAGACTTGGAATCGAACGAAGGCTGTCAACCGCGTTTCACCCACAGACAGATGGACAAACGGAACGAATGAACGCCATTATGGAACAGTATCTCAGGGCCTTCGTCAATTATCAACAGAACGACTGGACACAGTGGCTACCAATGGCAGAATTTGCGTCGAACAATCACGCCTCGGAAACAACAGGATGCTCACCATTCTTCGGTAATTACGGATTTCATCCAAGAATGACCTTTAGCCAACATCCGATTCAGAATGGGAACGATATCAGGGAAGTAAACGCAAATACCCTCTCCCAGAAAATGAACGATATTTGTCAACAGATGAAGGCTGAAATGACTCGAGCACAAGATATTCAAGCGGAACAAGCAGACAAGCATCGACGAGAGGGAGTGCAGATGGAGGTTGGGGATCGAGTCTGGATGGACGCCAGGAATGTCACAACACAACGATCCAGCAAGAAGCTTGACTGGAAACGCCGGGGACCATACGATATTACGGAAGTTATCAGCCCGTGGGCTTATCGATTACAATTACCAAAGGACCTCCATATTCATCCAGTACAACCAATCTCCCGCCTAACCAAAGTAGCGGAAGATCCATTGCCAGGACAAGTCGAATCGGCACCACCTGCTGTTATCGTGGACGGAGAAGAGGAATACGAAGTGGAACGTATCAACGACTCGAGGATGTTTCGACGACAATTGCAGTATTTGGTCAAGTGGAGAGGCGATGATGAACAAAGCTGGGAACCGGCGGTTAACGTGGATGGGCTTCAAGCAATCGATGTTTTTCATGCGGAACAACCTGGCAAGCCCGGATCAACAGCTTCGTCGGAACTTAGCATGTTGGAGGGGGAGCTACTGTCACGGTTGTGTCAAGTGAGGATCGAAGAAGGAATAAGGATCGATGAAGGGGAAAGGGAATACGAAGGAAAACAGGTTTCGAAAGAAGGAATCAGGTTTCGTTGATTGGAATCAGGTTTCGTTGGAAGGAATCAGGTTTTGTTGGTTGTGTTGTAAATATGGCGTGATGGTTATGGCGTAGGCCGCGGGTTGAAAGGGTTGCGTACATAGTTGGGTGGAGTTAGGATGTATTTTGGAACGAGTGAGCAAAGGTGACGACGGTCGCGTTAGCTGTATATAAGGATGCTGGATTTGCGGAGGATAGGTTTGTTCTTCACTCGTTCTCTAGTCTACAAAACAATCAATAGCTTCGGCACCAACCTTTGTTCACTTCTGTGATTCCGGATTTCGAGTCTCTTGCTTGTTACGCAGTACCCGCGATCACTTCACCACCGCACAATACCTCTGTCTTAGTTTGGTTTTTATAACCCCTAGAACTCCGAGCCTTGAACCCTTGACAGGTATGGTACGGAAACCAAAGCGAATCAGGGTTTCTGGTGTGCCAGTTATAAATACCTGCAACCGCATAGTATATAAAGTTTTTAATTCGGCAAGAAGTCAAAGGATCAATTTGGTGTCATCATCACCCTCATATTCGTCTAAGGCATCAACCACAAGAATGAAAACTTTCAACTGAAGTGATACTTCCTTCAGATAATCGGTGAGCGATTGAAAAATTAGATATTTCCATTGGTCGGCTAGACCTCTTTGAAAAATATCAGGGATCTTCTTAATGACTTTGTACATGTAGGGTCTAATAGAAGGTAGCGTATTTGTTGACTGGGCAGCGAGACTAGTGACGAATTTGGCTGCATGACCCAGATCACCCCGACCCTTGGAGAAGAAAAAACTTCCCACAAGTTGATTCTGATCTGACCAAGTATGGGCTACTGTGCGAGCAATGGTAGACTCACCAGCACCAGCAATACCGTTTAGCCAAAATATGCAAGCACCGCCAGAATCTTTGCTCCATGTCATAATCTGCTGGAGGAGGTCGACTCAAGTGTCTGGAAGGCATTGGGATTCGTGTTCCCACAATCGGGAATTGAAGGCCGTGCCATCGACACAATATAGTTTGGACAGGTCTCGGTGCTGCTTCAAATCCTGCAATAACAGTAAGTAGAGTAGATAAAATACTGAAAAGACACTGTACCGCAAAGCCACCAGGGACATCCTGCTGCAGCCGTTCAATACCTCCCTCAACACGAATCATTGATTCACTGTTAATATCTGATTAGTTTGGACTATAACATATGGTCTGCTTAGCTTCTTACCTTTGATCTGCGCTTAATGCCGAGATAATGGTTGTGTTACTTCTTTCGAGCGATGTAATGCACTTATTTATATTCTTGCTCTTGAAAGGCCACTTTAAGGTACATAGTCCAAGTCGCTTCATAACCGGTTGTCTTTGTCCTGGATCTGGTCGTGTTTCAAGATTCGTGAGATCTGATGAGCATTGGGAAATGCTCATGGTGAGATCTCTCAGTGCGGAAAACTTCGCCTCATCTGGGCGGTTGGTTAAATCATTCACTTTGTTCAGGACATCGTAAAGAGCCGAAATCTCATTGCTAACACAATCAATATCGTCTGTATCGTCGTTGGTGTCCTTGGCATACTTTGCACACAAGGTAAGTACTTCCGTAGAGATTTGAATCACAGCAATAATGCTCACTGCGCCACTGAGAGGGCCCATCCAAAATTCGCGAAAGTGATTGTGGCGGTGGAGGGTAGAGCACACTGTCACTGAGTCGAATTTGATATTTGCCTGAAGCAGAACATCGGGTGTGGAAGTGCAGGGGGACGTAACGAGTGTTCCAAGTATTGTGCGCCGAGATAAGTGTTTTATTCCAATTAAGCTACCTTTGAAACGGTGGTTACCCCGCTTTTACGCTAAGCTTGTCTCTCGTCGTTTGAAGTAGTTCCAGCAAGTACGAATATGTGCTTTCAGTTCCACCAGTGCGTGTTGCGGTATAATGTGGTGTGTGCTGCGTTGCCGGGCAAGGCGCAAAACAACTGGAATATCTCCTTGGCTGCTCAGACCCAGCGTTGTGGTTGACAAATCACTGGCGGTCCCTACATACCGATATATGTGGGGGTACAAAAGAGGTGCAATCACAGTCTGAAATACAATTTGTTGCGCCCGTGTGAGTGCCATCCCTGTCGTGAGCCGTAGATAACGATTTGGAAGTTGCCAACGCACCCCCGCGCCAAACTGCACTTGAAAACGCCCCAATTAAGCCCATCAATCTACCCCGATCGTAAACTATTTTACATATCAATTTTTCTTATGCGTCCTTTTGGAACATGTCAATCCACGCTCATTAAGGGCCGGTGGCACAATGGTAGCGCATCCTTCTTGTGGTGTGCTGAATGCGTAGTGTCTATTCTCTAAGTGACACGATCTATGTATACAAATAATCCAGCCGCCCACGTGACTACTGTACACCCTACAGCCACCTCCCTCTATGAAAAGCTTTCCGCGTAAAACAAAGGAAAAACATTTGAAAACCTCAATCATGTTTTGCGGCTATCCTCGCACTGATCCTTGTGGGTGGTAGCCCCTTAGTTTTCACTGCCCGCTGTCGGGTTGACTCCGGAAATGCCGAAGAGTCTGCAGGGGGTAGGTTCTTTGGAAGGAGCTTGTTCAAACTCTCCTCATTGGTGGTAGCCACAATCTGTCTAACTGTCTCCTGGCCTCCAAATCAGGTCAGGTTTGTCACTGGCTTCCAAGTGCACTCCACCTCTTCCGGTTGCTCTTCCCATTGGACTCGAAACCGGGCGTTGCTGTTGCTGTCGACTTTCCACTGGTGGATGGCTCCCAAACCGTGTTCTCGGTCGCCGCTCGTGGTGACTTTGATATGAGGCGGTGTCTCCTGCTGTCAGGACTCGTCGATAGTACAACGTTTAAATTCAACGACGTTGTAAGACTTATGGATGCAGAGATGTTCGGGCATGTCGGTGATCCCCAAGGCGTTGCCATTGCCGTATTGCATGCCGATGGTGTACGGGCTGACATACCATTTTTGCAAAGCACGACTAAGCTGCGCACCAGACTGGTCGGTTTCAGGTGCAGCCGCACCATAGCTCAATGGCATGTTTCGGGTGTTTACCATCACCCGGTCGCCGGTCTGGAAGTTGTGTGGCTGCCGTTTCTTATTGGCTTCTGCGGCCTTGGCCGCTAGAGCGACTGTCAGCTTATCCTGCAGCTGGGCCAAAATGACTGCGATGGTTGTCACGAAGCTGAGTGCTTGCTGTCCTCCAGTTCGACTCCCAGCATCTCGTGAGGAGTTACCGGAGGATGTCGCAGCTATGACGTCTAGTGGCATCCGTGGGATGTATCCAAGGTCTGCTACGAATGGTGTCTTCTCCGTCGCCTTATGCTTGGTTGCATTGTATGCGAACTCTGCCAGTGGCAGTAGTTTGGCCCAATGCCTTTCAGTTCTGGCTGCAAAGGTGCGGAGCTATTGTTCGACAATGCTATTGACCTTCTCCGGGAGTCCGTCGGTATGGGGATGGAAGGCCGTCGACATACGCAGCTTGGTCCTCCATATTTCGTTCAAGTGTTGCCACAAGTCGGACGTATATCTGACGTCACTGTTTCTGACAATGGACTCTGGAATTCTGTGCAGCCAAAAGTAGATGTCAATGAAAATCTCTGCAAACCGTTGGGCCGTCAAGTCTTTCTCCGTTGTGGCCGTCCAAATGGCTTGTTTCGTCAGGCCGTCGACGATGGTCATGATGGTGTTGTTACCATTGCTGTTTGGAAGCTTAGTGTTGAAGTCGATGTTAATTCGCTGCCATCTTGCGCTGGGAACGTCCCGTGGTTGTAAGGGCCCATATGGTTTCTGTGTGATCGACTTCGCTCATGCGCACGCCGGTCAGCCTTTAACATACTGTTCAACAGTCTGATACTGATGCGGCCAGAAGCACCGTCGTCCGACTGTAGACGCTGTGTGATCAATTCCGTAGTGTCCACCGACCATGGAATGATGAGCCTCGTGTAGAACATTGTTCTGGAGCTCTCTTGGGATGCAGAGCCGGTCAGTCGCACAATGGAGTATCAGGCCATGATCGTTGATCCAGTAGTGTCTTGCTCGGTCCTGCAGTTGTTTCGTTTGGGCAGTGGATCTATTGCTCGAGTTGGTGCCGCAGAGATATCTCTATACATTGCCGAAGTACGGGTCTCCCGGGTATGATCTTCGTACTTCATCCATACAACCATCAGCCTGAATGACACTTGCATGCATTAGCTCTCCAATGAAATCGCTGTCCGCTGGGTGTGCAA
>WHVE01001456.1:0-11416 GCA_015178995.1 Trichophaea hybrida
GGGCGACAATACGGATGATGGCCTCCATTGAAACCACCCCACATTTCCCATTCTGTACTTCACCTTGGCACCACCAGCCAGAACCTTGCCATCAAGTGGCATAATTGTGACTACTGGCAGCCGCCTGTTGCAGCAGAACCTTCATTTCCTTTCATCCCTTCAACCATGGGTTGATAAACCATCACCACTGGAGTTGGCAGTTGTTGTCAGTACGCTTTTCAAGTATCGTTCAGGGTATCCTGACTAATTGGATGGGTTCCTCAGAGTGGTAAAGGAAACAACACCACATGTTATTGCTGTGGAAACAATTGAAGGGCTATGCTACTTCAATCCAGAGATCCCAAAGGCAACAGGAAACAGTTTGGTAAGGGTTGAGAATCTTCAAGCAGATTTGGATACGTATGGAGATGTATATTAAGCCAAAACACCTATGGACAAAATGTTTCAAGCTACCTCTGCCATTAAATCTTAACAAATGAGAGGAGTCTCATACAGGGGTGCACTCAAAATCTAGCTGGTGTATATACGCAGTATATGAGTGTAATGGGATTTAGAGATGTTCATTAATACAAATCTCTTATGACGATAATTGAAGAAGTAGCGATGTATTGACATCATGATCTTCAAACGCAGTGACATATGATGCCAATTGGCAGTGAGGCCTGCAGAGCATCAGGGAGGCACGTGGAGCAGAGTACGCAAAGGGGCAAGTTTGTGGACTTCCCAGGAAGTGGTAGAAATGCTGTAATATACTCGTGTTCCATCATGGAATATTTACAGGTTAACCAGTAGCGGCCTACGGCGCATTGGAGTATAGTAAAATCATACAGAAGGGGTTGGGAGCCTGCCGCGCCACAAGGAGGATTCCAGAACATGGGTGCCAGGCTAGGGAGAACATTGCATTTTTCTGATACTGTTCAACCCTCAAAGATATCCCAGGTCTTTATACCTTTATCTTGGCTCTCACAAGATACTTCAAACAATACTTTTGTCAAGACCTTCCATATCACCTTCGAACCCAAAGCTTTCTCTTTGCAACTACGCCAGGCCTCCATCTCCTGATACTTGTATCATCTTTACTGTTATTGGATAATGCTTAAACTAACAGTATTCGTTATAACATTAGCTGTGTGGCTTCTGCCTTGGAACCATTGCAATATTTTCTTTCCAGTGACCAACAAGTAAATAAGCATTATTTCATTGAATGTAGCTTCAATGGATTGGAGTAGTGCATTGTTCTGTTTTGGTACACTGTAGGTTTGCTGTTCGGAGTAATGTATTCTTGAGCTACGTTGTTCAGAGTGGTTCATGCTCGAGCTTTGTCCAGTAGAGAATAGCTTCACAATTTTGCAGGGTGTATTCTCTGGCTTCATTCTGTAGACAGTATCTTTACTATATAGCACAGTTGGTATTCTAGCTTTATTTGGTAGACAGTGGCTGTGCTAATAGGAGCTGGGCATTCTCTAGCTCCAGTACAGAGTAGCTTTACTATTCAGTGCATTGAATTTTATAGCAGTGTCTGGTATAATGTAGGTTCACCATTTGGTGGAGTGTATTTGCGAGCTGCACTGTGTTCTTCGGAACTAGTGACAGCCGATGACATCTTAATCAGACATGTCGCAAGTAATCACCTGTATCCATGCTCTAAATGTATTATGCTAGCTAATACAATATCCAAATTCTTAAAACATTGAAACATAGAGTCTTGGGTCAAAAGTATTGATATAGTTGAGATTGGGTCCTATTTTTCCTGTACCACAAGTTCTACTACTGTTGACAAGCAATGAAAAATTGTATACTCTTGCTATTATAGTCAAAGAGTATGTTTCCAGGATATAATCTATGCTTATAGATTTTCAGTTTCTGGAGACTCAAATATTATGCATTATGACTGTATATATTCAATCACCAAATATATTCTTTAAACCAACAATGGTATTGCTATTTCTGTCTGGATAGTATCCAATATGTTTTTGCAAGTTATAGAATATTTGTATAAGAACTGGTAGAGTTCTGATGTATTTTTTGTTGACATTCCAGAACAACTTATACAAAGTGGTAGTTTGAATACCAATTGAGCCAAAATGAGCAATTTAATTTATATATTTCTAGTATCTCTTGTGAAACTATTGCAAATTCAATTCTTTTAACAATTAATAAATACTAAATTTAGAATACAAAGAAACCTAAATAAATTTTTCATGATCCATAAAGCAATTGTTGTAGTGGAAAACTTGGTGTAAATGAAATATTTTTGCTTGATTTGATTGGGAAATGCCAAAATCACCAAGACTTTCAATCTATCACCTACTATAATTGAAGCCAGTTTTGAGGCAAATTCCAATACTACTTTGGCAGGTAAATTTGGAGTGAAATTTGTAGTATTACAACTATGATATAAGTTTTGTTCAGTATTGTTTCTGGACCTGCTGTATATACAAACAACATTACAAAATTACAATATATCTGTTTACAATGGAAATAAAGATTTGTCTTGGATTGACTATTCAAATGCTTGGATAACTTATAGTGTATATTTTCAGCAAATAATAGAAATGATTCTTTGAACCAACTACATTGGGTTTGTTATTGGAATAGAATGATGGTACTTATAAACCAGTGAGGTTACTTGGATATTCAAAGTATTTGCAGCTATATAAAGTATAGGTAAATTCAAATAGACAATATTAGTGGGCTTTATAATAAATTTTTCAGTTGTTTAGATACTAGATTACTGTATTTGAGTTTTTCAATAAAAATAGTAGTGTATTGAACTATATATATATTCTATATTAACCAAACCCCAGGGGAGTAAAATATTTGAATTGCTGGGAATTGTTAATTTCAGTTGCAGTGAAAATGCAAAAGTATTTATAGTTATGGAAAGTATACATTCTTCTAATTTTGGATTCAATGAATATCTTTTGCCAAAATATCTGTTTCTTTTCAATATAGTATATTATCAAAAGTATCAATCCAGATTCATTAGTTCAATATATTTTTTTTACACACTATAGTACGTTTTCATTAAATGGCCAATCTGCAGTATACCAATACTGATTCCAATAACTATTTGTTATTATTAATCCATTATATAATATATATTTTCGGTTCTTTGCAAATAACTTTTTAAAATAATTCAATTAGTACTACTCAATAATTTCCCAATCAAGGGGTTAATATTTAGCAAATATTTGCCAATAATAATATATTCAATCATAACAGAAGGTGTTGATACAAAATCAAATTATAAGATATAATTGGTTTTGCTTTCGCAGGAATGAAACTTCAATATTGGACAGTATTTATTGAATATTGTATTTTGTTCCAACTACTTGCCCAGATACCTCTTCAATTGATTTCAACAAATTCAACTTCATTTAAAGCTGTATCTGGAATTGCCACTTTTTATCCATTGTCAGATATATTGTGTATATCACAAATGATTACAATATAAAAATTTGAATTGTATTAGTAGAGTCTATTCCTACTTTCTAAATATCTTTGGATTTGATGTTTTATATTCTTACAATCATCATTGATTCCAATATATATCCACTTTCTAGATAAAAAACATTAATTATTTCAAAGGGAACTCAGTTAGCATACAGTCAAATTTCTATCAACATATTATAAATGTAAAATTTTATATATATCATGATTTAATAGTAATCAGGATATATATTGAATATTATTGAGAATTTGTGATTTATATTATTGATATATCTGAAGAGTTAAAAATTTTAATCGAATATAATTAAAAAAGTTTTGGACTTATTGAATATAGAATTTGAAAAAAATATATAACAATCAAAGAATAGATTGAGTTTAAATACTGTAAACTTCACTAGATTGACAATATATAGGGACAGTATTAAAAAACATACAATAATTGTCATTAAAAAAATAATTTTTATTGTCAAACAATTCATATAATAAATAAACCAATATATTGAGCTTTTTAATAGTATTTACTTCTATCAGATTCTGTATAATCACTCGAAAGATATTTAAATCATTTTCACTTCATTTCGTAGGGTAAAAATAATATCTAATAATATTGTACTTTATATCAATAAACTGATTAAGGTTGCAATATTAAGCAAACTGCACATTATTAAATATTGATAGTATAGACCATGAAACTGTTCATTTTGAAAGATAAATTGCATTCAAATTGAATTTTACTATTGATTCCATTCCAATATAGTTTCTAATGGTAGTGAAAACTTTATCATAGCAATACCAATTGGTATTACAAATCTAATATGGTATACATTGGTCATAAGATTACAAAGACCAGAAAGAAGTATATTTTAAAGTATTTCAAATCATAATTAAAAATATCAAAACCATATTACATAATTCAATTTATACTTTCAATATCTTATATATGAAAATTCAAAACATTGCTATACAATTGTTTTAAGATATATCAAAACCCTGTGAATCAAATATAGATTAATAGGCAAACATGTTTTTGAGGAAAATCAAAGGAAAAAAGCGATTGTATGTCAAATCATGAATTATATGAATAATTACAATGTCTATTGTTTCTGTGATTTCTACAATTTTATTTGACCTTTAAACACCTTTCAAAATCGATATTTGATATTTTAAATTTCCAATTATAGTACTACATTTTAATAATGCTTTCAGCCTTTAAATTCGAAGATATATAATTGTGATTCCCAATCATATGGCCCTGAATTAGAATGATCACCAAATATCTCTATCAAAGAACAAATATTCTCAAAATAACTACATTCTTCACCAGGAGATTTTCTAGATATGTTGGCAGGATAAAAAGTCAAAGACTGGACAATGGCTATTTGAAGTGATTTGAATGTATATATTGTGAATCACATGATTGTTAGGAAAAGATATGTCATTGGGTCACTGAAATGACTGTCATGTAGTGGTTGAAGAAGTTAACACTTTTCATTTGAAAACAGAACATTATCAAGTATGCAAAATTATAAATTTGTTGTCTAATAATACTATTCAAGTAATTTATCATTAATGATTGTATATACTATATTGTCAATATATAGTTCTTTATTATCATTTTGCTTTTATGTATGATCACTTCTTGATTTTTGTATAAGTCATCAAATATTCCATTCTTGATTGACTTTGACTCATCAATAATTGTAGTTTCAATGTACTTGTGAAGAATATACCAACAAATTGTGTCTATATTAAAGCATTGATATTGGAAAATAATTTTTCAATTGCATATCTGTGCTATAAGTTTATCAATATATTTCATTTTCTAATTGAACATTTTACAATGTGCAGGGGTTACTAAACTCCAATACTTTATCAATTATGTTTTCTTATTATAAATACCAAAGTATATCAGCTTTTAAAATATTGTTATAATAATTCAAAATATATATAATCCTAAAGTTAAATTTTGCTATAGTTTAGTGCCCAATCCTGTTATTTTGTTTCTTTTCATTAATGCTATATCTGACAAATTGTAAACACCAATGATATTTTTTGTGCAGTTGACTGAATTTATACTAGAATCTACTATCAATGGATAAATTCATGTTTTATAAATTGTGCAATTGGCAATTGCATTCAAACTTTATTTGATTATTAATGTGTATTTTATGTTATTTTCTGTCTTTTTACTATGGATCCAAATACTCAAAATATTAATAACATTTCACTTTATAATTTAACCAATTATTTTCCCAATTATTCATTTGTTTTTCCAAAACATCAATTCTTTATATAACTGATTCAATTTGTCAATATTGTTTTTCACTCTCTTTATTTTAAGATGTTGAATCTATATCATAATTAAACCTGAATATTCAAAAAATAAATTTCATTTATATCAGAAAAACAAATATGCTGCCATATTGAAAATTGGTACTAAATTTATATCATACAACAAAACCTGAATTCAACAATTAAATAAATCTATCAAAACTTTGGTAATATTAATTTACAATATATTCAAAATAGTCATAATAGATCGAAATAAACAAATAAATTGCAAAATAGTATAATATAGAACATATAGAATACAAAAGTACTGTATATATTTTAATGTTTTTCCTTTACAGTTCAAGTAAATTGATTAATATCTTGTTTCAGATTTTGAGATTCTGACTATATATAATTAAGCAAATAGTTAGATGTGAATACAAATTTCAATTAGTCAAATATTAATATTGTAATTTTATTAACCAATTCAAATTGTTTGATATTAACATCAAATATATATACATTTCCATATAAATACCCTACCTGAGTCAATTATCAATACTGTCAAATGTAAATCCATTTGGAACAAGTATCAGTAAGGTACAGTATACAGCATTGATGATACAGTCACATATCATTCATATTCAAGATACAGTATGGCCAAAATCATTATACTCTAATATATCATTATCTAGTATTTTCAATATATATATTTTTACTATCATGTATTGATATCTATAATACAATTAATAATTATTTGCAGATCACATATATAAACTAATAATTCAATTAAATCTAATTTGAATAGTATAAAGATATACAGTTGAAAGTTTTACCAAATGTTTTTATGCAAAAATCTCAATTGAAACCAATAGCATATTGCCAAGCTCTCAGACATTTACCAGCTCAGCAAGCAAAAAGTTGAATTTCAATTTTAAATACTTTTGGTGAAATATATATCTAAGTATACTATAGTTCAGATAATTATAATAAGTCGAATACACATATCTGCAGCTTTCGCATGAGATTACCAAATAGTCACTAAAAGATTATAAATCTCAAAAATGTTGACATACAAGGTAGAAATTACCTGTTGTATTCGATCTATTTTATCAATATTATAAAGGCAATATCCAGTCAAAGTACACTTGGATATAAATATCAATTTGACTAAAATTCAGCCTGTGGCCCTCATAACTAGCTTGCAATAACAAAAATTGCCCCAATTCCTATTTTTCCATGATATTTATTTATATCATCTAAGCAAAGCAATTTTTTGATTCGATAAATAATCTAAATACCTGACCAGGGTGATAGTCCAGTTAAATTCAATAGAAATATGATTGCAATGTTAAATTCAAAGTGATTGAATAGTGGAAATAGAAAAGTAAATCAGTCTGCAGAGTAACAATAATTGATATATTCCATTACATATAATATACTGTAATATAATTCATAAAATGAAATAATTGAATGTATTTAAAAATAAATTTGGATTGATGGACAAATATTCAGAGAAGGATATTACTGGTATATTATGAGCAGGTGAAGTTGACCAAACAGTTGATATCCAATAATTGATATATCTCTGTATATGTTTGCAAATGTGTGGTTTGATATATTGAATTGATGGAACATATCCATGAATGAATTGGAATTGATTTGCAAAAGACATAAGAAATCAGGATTGGCAATAAACTATTGATTTTGTTATTCCAAAACTTAAATTGGATTTGAAAAAGTATTAGTAACATAGAATATTGGTAAGTCATTTGAAATAGCAATTATAGCTTTCTCAACCTTAATATATATCAGAAATTATATTGACTAAATTGTTGACACCAAATATCAATTAATTATGAGGTATTGAAGTTTAGTATCAAAATATTAAGGTGGCAATAATTATTTTAATTTGGAATATAAAAATATTATTTATAAATATCTTTTACTTGCTATCTATTTGCTTTGAATTAAACTAAAACAAAATCCAAGCAAAAAGTATACTAATATCCCACAAAAAACAAAACCCAACAACAATATCCATTCGATTAAATTGATAATTTTCACTGTCTTGGTTATTACACTACTTTTGTTTAGTCTCTTGATGTATTTCAGAATCTGAATCTGGAGGATTGACCAAATACTTATTATTCTGTAGTCAATTAATGCTATTCTTCTCTGAATTGAATATAGTTTTATCATTATTTCAGATTCAACTAATAATGTTTCAAATAATCATTCAATATTGCTTTTGATCGATAAACCTTATAGGAATAAGTTGCTCCATTATTGACAGGTTTGCCAGACATGTTTGAATGCTGGAAGATTGTACATATATTTTGTCAAGGGTTCAGGGCTCAGGGTTCCTGGGCTTATTAAAACTCAATATCAGTACACTATAAAGTATACAATTGCCTACAACTACATGAACAAGAACTGTATACAAATGGCTCAAGTCATACTCACCATGTGTAAAAGAAGTACAAGCTGATACTGTATGATCATTTTCAAAAGTAGGTAATAAGCAAAGAAACAACTTATCCTCCACTGAATACTTGGTTTATATATTGTTATTGCGTCAATAATCCAGTTATTGCATAATTAATTGTAATTACTGCCCACTTTTGTACACTTCTTTTGTATGAAAGATGTTCGAGATAGAGGTTGTAGTAGTTGTGAATGCAATGTGAACAGATTAAAAAGATGATTAAATATAGAAACTACACAAACAACCATATCGAGAAATATTTGTTAGAATGTGAAGAAAGTCACATAAAAATCTCTGCATTATTCAATAGTAGAAAGACAATTTTTGAAGTAAGAAAAATATGTCAACAATATATTTATTGTATATTCTATTCCATTTGTTCAAAACTATTAAGTGATTATATATATTTTGAATAATGATAGAAGTATACCATTGAAAAAAGTACTAATATAAGCAACAATACTTGTTTGAATTATTAAACCTGCAGTGATACTTCTAGTATTACATTGAATTATTGGTAAAGAAACTCGACTGAGTGTCAAAGGTTGGGGGCGCAGGTTTCTAGGGGATATAAAATCCGATAGCTGGTCAGGCTAACGAATTTGGGACGGCCTTTAGCTCTAAACCAAGAATGAAAGCCAGATGACTGAGATCGTCAAAGGTATGCTGTGGCTAGGGAGGTGAGGACTGTATGCCAGAGATTCAATTCAGTATCACCAAGTGTGAAAGAAGTGGCAGCTGAAGCAAATTGATTGTTTGTAGACTAGAAAACAAGTAAAGAAGAAAACTTATCCTCCACTGAACGCCTGGTTTGTATACAGATATATTATCCATAATCTACTGACTCTATAATACCTGTACACTCTGCTTTCTTTGTACACCACTTTTGTACAATTGCTGTGATTTCTGTAAAACCTAATTGGAAACCTGATTTTCTCTCTGCTTTGTACTATAGCCTCTATTTAAAACCTGATTTCATCCTTATTGTACTTTAGCCTTTGTTCAAAACCTGATTTCATTCTTGTCATACATTATTATTTGTATTAGCTACCAATCATCATTCCACCATCGATCATTATATATCACAATCGTGATGTAGCTCCTCATCTCCAATGGGAAGTACCCCTCAGGTTTACGATCCGGGTTTGCTAGGTTGTTTGGTTTGTAAATCTTCAATATGTTCAAGTCCATCTATGTTCTCTTCAGGCTGCCAGCAGTACTCATTGTAACCTCTTCATTTTGCAAAATATGGCAATTTCCTTTGGAACAAACTGAAATCATTTATCTGTTTAACTTTGTACCCTTTATCTTATTCAACAATTACCAGTGGTGAAAGTCCTTGCTTTTGTAGTGCAACAGGGTCTTTAGAAGTCTTTTCTGATTGAACTATTTGTTGAACATTCTGAATGAATGGCAGGCTTGGTAATATGATCGGATATGGTCAGAAACTGATGATCTCAGTAACTTCGTAGTATTCTGTATGTTTCCAGCCCTATCTCTTGCTTGGTCAGGTTGTCGATATATATTATGCATCCAGCCATACTTCATTATCATCTTCCAATGGCAGAGCAACTCTTCAGGACTTGTCAGCCTGTTCAGACTGTGTGGCCTGGGCTCTCGTTATTTCTGCTCTGAGTTCACTGAAATGTTGATCTACCCATTGGGCCATTTGCTGGAGATTCACATTGCAAATAATGTTGGGGTCCGGGTTTGCGTATTGGCTGAAGGTCTTCGACGGATGAAAGCCATAGTTACCAAATCATGCACAGCAATTGGTCATCATGGAGGTATGAATGTTAGCTCCGAATGCTGCTGATGGTAGCCACCAGATCCAATTGTCCTGTTGATAATGAACAAAGTTCCAAAGGTACTGTTCCATGACTGTATAGATTTTTTCAGTTTGTTCATCCATCTGCAGATAATATGCAGTTGATAGACTCCATTTGATTTCCATTCTTTCCCAGATATGTATCCAAAATTCCAAAGTGCAATGCAGCCCTCGATCGGACACTATTGTTTTGGGCTGTCTGTGCAGTATGAATACTTCTTTGATGTATATTTCTTCTAACCTTTTTCTATCTACTTTGTCAATTCAGGGTAACAGGTGTTGTATATTGATGAGGTGATCGACCGCTACCCATACTGCATTGAACCCTACGCTGTGTGGTAATTCATCTATGAAGTCCATGCACATGTTCTTCCATTATTACTCCAGGATTTCTAAATGATGTAACAAGCCATCAATATTTCGGTGGATTGCCTTGCTCCACTGGCAGGAATGGCAATTTCATATATAGTGGTCCACGGCCTTCCGAACCTAGTTCCAGGAATTGCTTTGGCTTCGTTGGTTGTAGGTTTCTGCTTGTTCTGGGTGTCTCCCAACTGGTGAATAATACCACTCCTGGATCGGTTTAAGCTTTTCCTCATCTGTTGGATGAGCATTTTGGGATTCAACAATATCTAATGACTTTTTGTATTTGCATTATTCTTCACTGCTATTGTACAGGCAATGCTGTCACACAAATTTACCCAATTCTATAACTCTTCGGGACTTACTGAGGCATTATGGAGGTTAACTGTTTCTGCGAAGGCCACTATGAAAAACTTGAATACTTTCTTGTTGAAGTTTTCCTTTTTTCTATTATTTGCTGGGTTTTTTCTGCCCCCCCTTCAGGGGAACGTCTCCTGGCACTCTTGTAAGTACATCAGGCTTTTGGCCTTATTTGCCTGGGCGGAAGAGGGTTATAAATTTTGAATGGGAAAGACATTCAGACCATCTCATTTGTCTTTGATTCAACAGCTCCAAACTTACGAATTACTTCATACTGTTGTGATCTCTGATAATTTAGATGGGATGTGCTGAGCATTTTCATTCAAGCCTTGACTGTACCATACTTTTAATGATCACATTCAATTCTTGATTGTAAATTTGGTAATTTTCATCAGCAGGCAAATGTTTTTTGGAAAAGATGGCTACTATGTGTAGTACTCCACCATCATTGTACTGAGAATGAACTCCTGCTGATATATAACTTCAAGTGTCAGTTTCCAGAACAATCTGTTTTCGTAGTCCAAGTGGGCTAGCACTCGTACTGTTGTAAAAACTAACTTGAGTTCAGCAAATGCTCTTTTCTGATAGGGTTTTGTCAAGAGTTCAAGGCTCGGAGTTCTAGGGGTTATAAAAACCCAACTAAACGTAGACGT
>WHVE01001457.1:0-11385 GCA_015178995.1 Trichophaea hybrida
AACATTTCGTACCAAACCAGACAATATTTTCAGAAGTGGCAACCACCAGTTTGCATCTACTGTCACCCAACTACGAACTGGACATGGATACTTCCGCAGTTACCTATACAAAATACCAACCAATGCTGTTGACTCTCCTCACTGCCCATGTCGCTATGGAGGTCCCCAGTCACCGGAACATCTTGTACTAAGATGCCCTTTATACCAACGCGAAAGACAAACCATGTGGAAAGAGATTGGGAGTTGTACACCCTCGATATCTCTGGAAGCATCTTCTTTATACCCACAAAGCAATGCAACCTTTGAAACATGTTCTGCACGACACGCATATGCTACTCGATGATGGTACCTGGGCCAATTCCGTAATGATGAACACCTTGGCAGGGTAACATCCGAATTGCAGGACGGGGAAACTGTCAACGATAGGGTGGACGAACATCAGAGTGAGAGTGGAGGGGATGATGGGAGGATGATGATGAAAAGGAAGGAGAAGCAGAGAGTTGAGAGGTGGATGACATTTGAACGGGGAAGGGAGGAGGAGGGTAAACTCCAGGGGGAGAACCTGCATGATATGCAGGACCAAGCGAATGAGACTGACAGATATTTCATTATTGTATGCAGCGTGTTACAAACCGCTATGATTATTTGAAATTTCTTTGTACCAGAGCAGGGGTGATAGGGACTGCGGAGCGGTACTACCTAGCCAGGGGTTTTTTCGTTTTTCCTTTGTTCGGTTTCATTTGTTGTTATTGTTCTTGGTTATTTGTTTGTACCTCACCGGCCATAGCCTACGGGCTGCATGCTGTATGATGAATAAATAAATAAATAAATAAAGTCGAACAGATCATGGACATACTGTTTGCCTATGCTGCGACACGACCCGCATGAGTGGGAGGTGGTGGTGTGAAGTTCTGCACAAATGTTGCAGAAAGGTGATTGTTTGTATCGTAGATAGGAATGGCCATATTGTTGGCAGTCAGTACATTGGTCGGTTGGTCGGGATGCCACATATCGGTCGGTTGGCGGGATGCCACATATCGGTCGGCTTTGCGTGACTTGCCGTCTACTTGTACTCCATGATCTTGAATAAGTTTTGCTTCATGTTCAGTACGGACGGTAATGACCATGGTGGTTCCATTTTTATGGGGTCCAGTTTCTGGCTTTGTATGACATCGTGGTAGGGTGGTAAGCTCGACATGATTGTTGTTCATCTCAATATCTTCTTTCCATAATTTCATTGCTGTTTCACATTCAGGAAACATTGTAATGTAGATGGAATGAACCATCATTTGGATCCAGGTTTCCTTATTATTGAGATTTCGTGCGGTTGTATCAACTGAACGAACTGTTTCTTCAATAGAATCTTTATGGGCTAGTACAAATCCACAGGGCAGACATCTGCTGTCAGGAGGACGAGATTGTTCTTGTAGTTGGCAGAAACATGTCCATATCGGCCAAAGGGTCTGCGTGGCATCGTCGGATGGTGGTGTTAATCGCAAGCTTCAGTTGTGTAAGATCAGCAGTAATTGGTTGATCACTGTGTTTGGCAATTTCTACTGTGCGTTGTTTTTTGGAGAGAGGACGGGGATTGAGAGTACACCCATTCTTATCTTTTGGTGGGTCTTTCTTTGCGCTTGCGGATGCAATTGCTGACCAGAGTGTGGGTTTGCGGGAGGTCCCTTCTGGAATGGCTGGAGTTAGTAGGTCTGTTGGTGCTGGTGGTGCATCTTTCTTTGATGCTTGAATTTATACAAGGTATTCAACTCAGTGTCCAAGGTTGCAATGGTATTGAGGGCAATTGCGTGTGTGGTTTCCATTGAGGCTAAGCGGGTTGCCAGTTTTCGGTTTTGGGTGGTGAGACGTGTGTTGATTTTGAGAATTCCTTGTCGAGTGGTTCAATGATGGCTTTGAATACCTGATGAATTCAATCTTCATCTTTGTGATTTGCATTCAGCAGGTTGCTGGATAGGTCCTGAATGTTTTCATCCTCAGAATCGTCATCATCGTCAGAATATTCGTTATTGGCCCCGGTATCCCCTGGGGCATCTCCAACTTCTAGATCTGCACTTTCAGGGTTTCCGAGATGGTCTTGGTTGGTTGGTCGTTGAGGTGGGGAAGATGGTTGTAGTTGTCCAGAGGGTGTCCTGGGATGGACATTACCATGGCCATACAGGTGCTTGAACGTATACGAAGGGCATTGAGTGATAGGTATGGTGAGGTAGCTGACCGTCGGCGAGAACTTGCTTGATTGCCTTTCCTTCCTCGTTTGGATATATGGCCTGTCAAAGTTGTGTGGGATACAGCTGGGGCATCGATTGCAGAGAGTGGGTCTGAACTGGGGTTTGGATAAAGGTACATTCCATAAGTACTGGAAGTCCCAGGTGGGGGTGGTGGTGGTATTGGGGAAGTCATTGAAGACTTTAGAGGAGTTATAAGGTGCTAAATATGTTAAAGAAATATAAATTTTCTAGGTATTTTAAATAGGTATCAATCCGACGTTTGAATATTGATATAAGTGGCCTCGGTACCACCTATACCCTGAGGGGGTTAAAGCTTCTCCTCTTTTGTCCTAGCAAGGTGTTGGAGCCATGTACTAGAGCCTTTGCCTCCTCACAGCAGATACAGTGACACCCGTAGCCACAAGAAAACCGCTAGGAGGCCTGCTATCTGATGGGACTGTAAAACCACTGCAAGGAAGGAAGTGCAACTTAACTCTGGAGGATCCACCCAAAGACTCAGGGGGTCATTAGCAGCACAGTAGCTGGATGTTGTTGCCTACACCCTAGTTGGTCTGCTGTGCCCCAGTGGCCAATATGTTCCAAAGGGGGGGAATGTGAAAATGTGAAAAATGCGATAATGTTGAAAATCGACCGTTGTGGAGTCAATTTTTGTCCGATCAATGTGTGCTTTCGGCAGGGTAGACCTGGGTGTGTGTACAGGTTGTATTCGTTAGGGCGTTCGAAACGGATGAAAACTCGTTGAGGAAAACGATGGATTTAGGCTTTGGGTTTTTTGCTTCGAGAATTTTTGGCCCAGGCAGTCTGGGGCTTGTAGGTCAGTATTGATGGTTCGTTCTAAGGGCTTCTGGTGCTGCTAAATCGATTGCCGTTGTCTGATTCTGATTTGGAGTTGATTCCACTGAGATACAGGGGGGGTAGGAGCGAAAAAGCGACTTTTCGAAGATTTTGTGTAACTGATACAAATGTTAAGCTTTTGGTGTGAAATTACAACCTGACCCTCATCTATATGTGCTTTCGATGCTGCCAAAGCTTGAAGTTGATTGGATCAGAATTGGTTGTGTAGATAATCGGTGGGGGCCCTTTTGCAGGGGGCTGCAGGGGGGGGAAAAAGAGGGGTAAGAGGCCCAGTTTTCCACCCAGCAACAATAAAGGTCCTGGAAGAGAGATGCCCTATTGTAGGGGGGGTAATTGGGGGTTAGAAATCGATTGCAATTGTCTGCTTGGCGATAGCTGTGCTGGTTGTTGACTTATTTCTGTAAAATGGTTTTGCTGGTGTGGTTGTCGGTCCAGAATCCACGATCAAGGCCACACAGAAAGACATTGAAAGCCAAATCTCGTGGGCGGATTGCAATGAACGAAAACTAAACAAGGAAATGAGAGTAGACCGTGAATTACACCCGGCCCTTTTACCAATCCCGCTGATCATCGTAATAACACCCAGCAAACATGAAGTGTTCCTCTGTTAGATAGTCAACCCATTTTTGGAAGCAGAAATCAAAGCAGCCATCCAACAAATCCGCAAAAACATCGATCAGGTGGCAGACTGCCAGAACAGTCAAACTCGCTGTTAGGGGGATTAGTGTTAGCAACGGTTCCAAATTACGGGTCCGGGTCGGTTCTGGTTCCGTAACCACCAAGGAACCGAACCACCCAATCACAAGCGGTTCCAAACCCGGACCGGAGCTCCGGGTCCGGTTCTGGAACCGCCAAGGAACCGAACCGCCAAATCACAAGCGGTTCCGACCCGGAACCGACCCGGACCCGCCGGGTTTTGGCGCGTTTCTTCTATAAAACTATCGCTACAATTAAGTATTTGAGTTCTGATTGGATCGCAACATGTTATATACGTAGATTATGCAGTTTTTGACGCTCTTTCACCTCCCGCTCTCCGATTTGCGATACAATTAGTATTCGTTGAGTCGCTGCGAAAAACAGTCGATTTTGGCCGCATTTTCGGCTGTATTTCACAGCGACTCGACGAATACTAATCGTATCGCCAATCGGAGAGCGGGAAGTGAAAGAGCGTCAAAAACTGCATAATCTACGCATATAACATGTCGCGATCCAATCAGAACTCAAATACTTAATTGGAGCAGAAAAGCTGTGATTATTGAGGCCGATGAAAAATGAGGCTCTGCTGCAGGTGAAACCCGCCAAAACCCGGCGGGTTTCGGTTCGGTTCCGGGTTGGAACCGCTTGTGATTGGGCGGTTCGGTTCCTTGGCGGTTCCAGAACCGGACCCGGAGCTCCGGTCCGGGTTTGGAACCGCTTGTGATTGGGCGGTTCGGTTCCTTGGCGGTTCCAGAACCGACCCAGGGGCACGGTTCCGGTTCCAACCCAGACCGCGGCCGGGTAACCCGGAACCATTGCTAACACTAGGGGGGATACTGCAGCTAGATGTGACTTAGCTTTATCGATACTGTTGTACCGACTTGTGGTACAGGCGTATCTTGATAACGACGATAAACCTAAAGATGTGGAATTCAATGGTGACGCGTTTACGTCGTTGCACTGTATGTATGAATACGGGCATCTATTGCAGTATGGCCCTGTTCTTAAAAGTCGTAACTGTCTTGGAGGTAATCCTCCAATGATTTATGAAAGGTGACTTCGGAAGGAAGTTCACCGGTATGGAAATAATGGTAGTATTCATCCCAAAGGTTATTACGAACAAGGTATCGTGCAAGGTGTTCGTATTTGGCTCGAGTGTTTGCTTGGGCGTGCACGATGCGAGCGAAGAGGATCTTTTTGTCGTCTGTAATAGACATAAAAGTTTTTTGGGAATATTTTTCAAGTAATAACTTAATAATATTTCAGGTGGTTTTTCCGCTGTTGTGTTCTGACTGTGGTTTGTTCGGCTGTTGCTTGAATCATTGTGTGTAAACTTGTGGGTTTAAGGTGGTCTTTTATTAGTGAGTATTTCCACGTCAAACCATCCTGCTAACTGGTGACGGTACTTCACTGTAATCTATGATGTGTGTGTATAGTACTATCTCAATAACCCTCAGTCCAGCGTAGTGGGTGTTCACAGAACATCCGATCGTTGCTTCAGAGCCGATTTCGGTAGTTAGCTGTAGAGAGTTCCATTTCACAACGTGTGGTTGCGTAAGCCCCCACCAGGAATCCCCAAGGTTATCCTGCATTTTATGATGACGTTGCTGAAGCACATATCGGACCATTACTTCGTATTAGTTATCTTTCTTCGTATTGAGTGGAATAGTCATCAATGATTCAATGAGCTGCCAACCAATACATTGCCATGTACCTAGTGTCATCGGGTCTTATCCGTGTTCCCGAAGGGGGTGCCCTCTGTCAGTTATCGCGTTGCAAACGCGGCAGAGCTGGGTTTTGACAGTCTAGATCGAAGCACTGATCTTTTTGGCAGAGTTAACTACCGGGGCGCAGTTAGCTTATCTCCTTTGCTAATTCTAGCTCTAGAGATAGCAATGTCCCTCATACTAAGATAATATCGCTTGTCCAACCATATGCATGAGGCTAAGCACGGTTATGGTTTGTCCCAGTATTAGCATAATACTGGAGATAACACTGGTCTGATCTGTAACGCACAGCTGACCCGATAGCCACTGCTCGGCAGTTAAATTGCTTTGGCAGTATGGTTGGTGTGTCGCATGCCTTGGCCAGTACTATGGAAACATTCCCATGATTACTGTCTGATCGAGTGTACGTACTGTCTCCACAACGGGTAGCTACTCCTTATACTGAGACGTAGTACTGTAGCGTAGACTATCATGGGGATTTCACCTGGCTATGTTGAGCCGTCTGCTAACTCATCAGTAGACATCCTCAGGGGTGTGTTCTTTAACCGCTGATTCAACTTTGAACAGCAGCAAGCCTGGGAGACTAAGCCTGATGTACTTCATACGCATGTTAAGGGGAAACCCCTATCATTACCTCCCTCTCTAGCTCTGGTTTATTTATTTATTTATTTATTCATCATACAGCATGCAGCCCGCAGACTATGGCCGGTGAGGTACAAACAAATAACCAAGAACAAAAACAACAACTGAAACCGAACAAAGGAACAACGAACAACTCATGGCTAGTTAGCACTGCTCCGCAGTCCCCTATCACCCCTGCTCTAGTTACAAAGAAATTTCAAATAAATCATAGCGGTTTGTAACACGCTTCATACAATAATAAAATATCTGTCAGTCTCATTCGGCTTGGTCCTGCATATCATGCGGATTCTCCCCCTGGAGTTTACCCTCCTCCTCCCTTCCCCGTTCAAATTTCATCCACCTCTCAACTCTCTGCTTCTCCGTCCTTTTCATCATCATCCTCCCCATCATCCCCTCCTCTCCCACTCAGATGTTCCTCCACCATATCGTTGACAGTTCCCGGGCCTGCAATTCGGATGTTACCCTGCCCAAGGTATTCATCATCATGGAATTGGCCCAGGTACCATCTTCGAGTAGCTATATGCGTGTCGTGCAGAAAATGTTTCAAAGGTTGCATTGCTTTGTCGGTATAAAGAAGATGCTTCCAGAGATATCGAGGGTGTACAACTCCAATCTCATTCCGCATTGTTTGTCTTTCGCGTTGGTATAAAGGGCATCTTAGCACAAGATGTTCCGGTGACTGGGGACCTCCATAGCAACATGGGCAGTGAGGGGAGTCAACAGCATTGGTTGGTTTTTTGTATAGGTAACTGCGGAAGTATCCATGTCCAGTTTGTAGTTGGGTGACAGTAGATGCAAACTGGCGGTTGCCACTTCTGAAAATATTGTCTGGTTTGGTACGGAATATTCCAATATAGTTCTTTCCTTTCGCCGGATGTTGCATCCACCAATCCCCCCATTCCTGCATTTTTGCTGCTCGGGTTACCCTCTTGAGGTACGATAATGAGGTGTAATAGTAGGTAGGTGGTTTTTCCACCATGGACTTTGTTGCCAACTTATCGGCAAGTTCGTTTCCAGGTACATCTGTATGGCCAGGAACCCATTGTACTGTGATAGTAGTTTTGAGTGCATGGAGGTTATTGGCGATGTTGGAGAGTGCCAGGGAAGTGGACAGTCCCGGGGCGGGTTTGAAAGTATTGAGACGTCGTATGGCAGCTTGATTGTCTGTGACAATCCATATATGTCTTTTGGTGAGGTTATTACGTTGACAGATCTGAAAGCATTTCGGTGCAGCTTTAAGAATACCAAGTAATTCAGCATCATAAACTTCCTGTTGATGGCCCATTGGATAGGTTGCTTCAATGACATCTTCTCCGGTCATTTCAACTACTGTTCCTGCGCCAATGTTTTCGTTCAACATTGATCCATCTGAATAACAAACAATATTGTGGTCATCTTGTTTCAACATTGCATACTGGGCTTCGTGGGCTTTGGCTTCCTCTTCCTTTGAACGAGGATTAATTTGTGTTTTGACTCTACTCTCAATCCATGGTGGACAGGCTGTGGTTGAATAGGTTTCAATCTCCGAGCTGTTGGAAATCCATGGACTGAGGGTTGATAGGGTTTGGATAAGACGTGTTTCGAATTTGCGGTTATTTTGTTGCATACCGTCCTATGAAATCCAGGGTCCGGTTGTGTTACTAGACTCTGGGGTTTCATGAAATGGAGGGAAAGTCAATGGACAACGTTGCCGGATTGGATGCATTTCAGGAAACGTAAGTATTCGAATTGCATATTTTCTTCGTATGTGCTCTAGCTCTGGTGACCTCAACACAGTACTCCAACATAAGAAATGATTCTTTTTTTGACAATAGTTACCACTCAGACAGCATATACTATAGGTATAGCTAATCTTCTGATAAAATAAAAATAAAAATAAAAATAAAGGTGACCTCTGCTTACATAAAATCAATGCGGTGTGAGTTTTTTTTTTTTTTTTTTTTAACAAAAGAAATCTATTTATTCTTTCTTTTCTTTTTTTGAGTTTTCTTGTTTTGTTTCCATCTTTTGTCTTTTTCCATCTCTGGTTTTTGTTCGTAGAACCTGTCAATTAGTTCTGGTGCTATCTCTGCTAGATGTTCGTAGGATTCCCAAGTATTTTCCTCGTGCGTAAATCCTTTCCACTTGACCAGGTATACATGCTTCCGATGATCCTCATCTGTCGGTCCACTGGCTATGATTGCTTCGGGTATCCATCCTTCGTGGTCTGCTTCAATTGGTGGAATATCTCTTTCTTCAACTTCTCCCCGGTACTGTTCTAGTGGAGCAACATTGAATGTAGGATGTATTTTCCATGACGCTGGTAGTTCTAACTCACACCAACGTTTGTTACTTCCAATTTTACCAATCTTAAAAGGTCCGTATAGTTTGTCGTCGAGTTTTCTGCATTGGCTCTTGGTTCGAATATTCCACCCATCTAGCATTACCCAATCATTGACTTTGAACTCTGGTGCTGGCTTTCTTTGTCGGTCAGAGTATGTTGCCATTTTTTCACCACTGCTTTGGAGTTGTGTTTCGAGCTTGCGATAGACGTCTACCATATAGTGAGCGTATATTTCTGAGCTTGGGTTTTTGAATTCCACTTCGGTGGGCCAATTGGTGTGTTGTTCATATCCATAGTTCGCGTAGAAAGGTGTTATTTTGGTTGCTGTATGTTTTGCGTTGTTATATGCATATTCAGCCATTGGTAACATTTCTTTCCAATTGTCTTGTTCGTAGTTGCAGTATGTTCGTAGGTATTGTTCAATTGTCTGGTTCATCCGTTCTGTTTGACCGTCCGTTTGAGGGTGAAAAGCTGTTGACATTGAACGTTTGATTCCTAAGAATTGATATAAGTCTGCAATGAAATGTCTGGTAAATACCCCGTCTCTGTCTGATACTATATCTGTTGGCAGTCCATGATACTTCCACACATTGTCTAGGAACAGTTTGGCCACTATTCATGATTCCGTTTGGCTGTTGGAATGAAGTGAGCCGTTTTAGTGAAGCGATCGATTACTACCATGATATTCTTGCATCCATCTGATTCTGGTAGGTCTGTGATACAATCGACTGATATGTATGACCACGGTGAAGATGGTAATTCCAATGGATGTAGTAATCCATGTTGCGCATGTCGGAGGCTTTTCGTTCTTTGACACGAGTCGCACTTGTTGCAATAGTCTCGAACTTCTTCTTCTAACTTGGGCCGGTGGAAGTTTCTGGTAATAAGTTACATGGTACGTTCTCTTCTGAAATGCCTGCCACTTTGGAGTCGTGTTCTCGTTTGAGTACTTCTCTTCTAAAACCCTTTGGTGCATATAGCCTTCCTTTCCATACCAGCATCCCATCTGCATCTATTCCGAATCTTTCATCAACGTTCTTCTCCTTGTTGCTAACTTTTCTTAATATCTCCTTATATTCCTCATCTTTTTCTACTTCAGTAGTCCATCGTTCTTTCATTCCGGGTGTTAGTTCTTTAACTGAAAATCCGGCGAGACATATTTCTCCTATTTCCTCATCGTCAATACCCATTGCTTCGATGTTCATCCAAAGTTCTGGTCCTAATAAAGCTTTCTCTTCCGTACTTTGTGTACCTCCCTCTCTAGAGATGAACTCCGGATATCTCGATAAGGCATCTGCTTTCCCATTTGCTGAGCCTTTTCTGTATACAATCTTGAAATTATGTTCTTGTAATACTTCTGCCCATCTGGCTTGCCTTCGATTGAGTTGATTGGTTTCTTTGAAGTACTGTAGATCCATATGGTCAGAGAAGACGATAGTGGTATGTGTCACTCCTTGGAGGTAGCATCGCCATGTTTTGAAAGCGTATACTGTGGCAAGCATTTCTTTGTCGTATATTTGATAGTTGATTTCGGCAGGTGAGAATTTCTTGGAGATAAAGGCGACTGGGTGCATTTTAGCGTCTTCAAACTTCTGCGATAAAACTGCTCCCATGGCGAAGTCTGAGGCAGCAGATTCGACTATTGCTGGTCGATCATCTTCGTTATGTCAAAGAATTGGGGTATTTTTTGTTGCAAACAATATGCATATTTTGTAGTATGCCGCCTTTTGTGCATCTCCAAATGTGAAATTCTTTCCATCTCCTTTCAATGTATCTGTCATTGGCGCTACGATTCTAGCGTAATCTTTCATGAATCTTCGATAAAAATTCGATAATCCTAAAATGATTTGGACCTCTTTTTGTGTTTTCGGTATTGGCCATTTGGTTATTGCTTCACTCCTGCTTAGGGCCATTTTCAATCCTTCTCCACTCACTAGGAAAGCCAGGAATTCAACTTGTTGTTTATCAAATTCGCATTTATCGATTTCCACCACTAACTCATTATCCTGAACGACCTGAAGTATTTTTCCTACATATTCATGGTGCTCTTCTCGAGTTCCTTTGGTTGCTATCATAACGTCGTCGATGTAGCATACTGTGACGTTACCGTGGTGTCCTAGAACAGGTTGTAGGATTACGTTCATCCATCTTTGAAAAGTAGCAGGTGCGTTTGTCAACCCAAATGGCATTACCATATATTCGTAGGATCCAAACTTGGTTCTAAAAGCTGTTTTCCATTCGTGCCCTTTTGCCATTCGTACCAGGTGGTATCCGGATTTCATATCCAACTTTGTGATCCACTTGGAGGAGGAGGGTAAACTCCAGGGGCAGAACCCGCATGATATGCAGGACCAAGCCGAATAACACTGACAGATATTTTATTATTGTATGAAGCGTGTTACAAACCGCTATGATTTATTTGAAATTTCTTTGTAACTGGAGCAGGGGTGATAGGGGACTGCGGAGCGGTGCTACCTAGTCAGGGGTTTTTCGTTTTTCCTTTGTTCGGTTTCATTTGTTGTTCTTGTTCTTGGTTATTTGTTTGTACCTCACTGGCCATAGCCTACGGGCTGCATGCTGTATGATGAATAAATAAATAAATAAATAAATGTGATCCACTTGGCTCCTTGCATTCGATTTTGTAGTTCATCCATTAAAGGTAGTGCGGTTTTGTCTTTGACTGTAAGGTCATTTAGTTGTCTGTAATCTACGCACAGGCGTAATCCTCGACCATTAGGTTTTGGTACGAATAAAATTGGACTTCCTGCCTGTCCCTGAGATGGTTGAATTTTTCCTTCTCTTATCATTTTATCGATGTATTCTCGCAATAATTTCTCTTCTTCTCTCGATAATTGGTATATTGGTCCAACCTTGACCTGGTCATCCGATGTTTTGAGGTTGA
>WHVE01001458.1:0-11367 GCA_015178995.1 Trichophaea hybrida
GAAAATCGTAGGTTTAGCAGGGCTTAGACATGGCAACTCAATCACTTTGATGGGTACAAACAATTTGTAAGGTGCAGTGACATATAGTTGATTGTGTGTTTTAAGACTAGTCCTATCAAGCCCGTGTGTCATATGGCACAGAGCCTCATCTCGCTGGATAGGTGTGCATCGTGAATCTTCAGTAGCTGTCTTTACCCCAAAATCGGTGCTCCTCACCATTCACCATATACTTATCACACCCCATCCACTATTTACAATACACTCATCGCACCCAATCTATCATCACCATACACTTGTCGTACCCTATCTACCATTCACCATATACTTGTTGCACCATCTACCATTCACCATACACTTGGCGCACCATCTACCATTCACCATACACTTGTCGTACCATGTATCATTCGCCATACACGCGTTGCACTCCATCTTGCATTCACCATTCACACGTTGCGCCCCATCTACGGGAGATACTGTAACAATGGTTAGCATTATGAGTTGTCAGGCAAACTAGTTCTTACAATTGCGATGTACACTACATGCAAAGCGGCTCTACAACTCCACTGGTCTTGCTCACCATTACCAAAACAATCACCCAGAGGTGTTTGATGACACGGGAGAGGTAATGGAATGACATGAAACAGAAGCAAATTGGAGATTTAGTAAGTAGCTAGATGATCAAAGCAAGAAGTAAACGGATGAAGGAGAACCTGACAGTATACAAGGGTTCATACCAGCCATGCACACCACCGAGAGTGCTCCCATACCCAAGCTACCAGAGAAACCTGATGTTACATTTGTAACCGCGAAGAAAGTTTTCCACACTCAAGTGTATCGGGAGGCCACAGGTGGGCAAATGGTGGGAGTGGCTATGAGCCTCTATGAAAAACAGTGGAAACCAAATTGGAACCTGTGGCACACATTTGCACATGCATTCGATTATCAACAAGCTTGTGCTCTAGATACACAAAGCAAATCTTGGGTAAATGACTGTCTGCGGAGCGGCCTGGACGATTTCCATACGACTTCAGTCCAGACAGCATCTCAGCTGTGGGAGCTGCTGAGGTGCCTTGGCATCGGACTGGAAGCAGACAGTTGGCTTCAGGCACCTGAAAAATATAGCAACATATACTGCAGGGACATGTTCAAGTGCATCCAGTTACTTTTGAGGCATTTACTGTTTGCGGAGCACCTAGATTTCGCTCCAGTGCAGCTGTACGATTCGGCTAATCATCAAATCTCTAGTGAGATGAACTCAGCAGATTGGTGGTAGGAAACTCAGGAGCAATTACCCGACGGTACAACCAGTAATAGCAACGGTTTCGGGTTACCCGGCTGCAGCCTGGGTCTGGAACCAGACTAAACCCGAACCAGTCGTAATTTCCGGTTCCAAACCCAGACCCGAACCAGCCAACCTGTGGGTTTCACCAGGTTTGGTTGGACCTGCTGAGTCCAACCTCGGGGTTCAAAAAGTGGGTTTTTGCGTATTTGGTGAATGGAAAGCATTGCACATATGTCTATAGACAGATAAATTCAATAGTTCAATGTCATTTCACACTTTCGGCCGAAATTTTCATTGTATGTGATAAAATATAATATTGTGATATGTTCATTACTTAGGGAACTGTGCTTGTACTCCAAAATCAATCACAGGTGATCTCGATCAGTTATCAGTTGCTGTTTTGTATTTGAAAACTGTCAAATTATCTTCAAAAAATATGATATTGAAATATAACATAAGTTCTGCACTGTTTCTCAGCGATCTGTCAACGCTCTGTTGATGCTCACTTTCAGTCCAGTAGCCTACATGTATGGTGGCGTGCAGATTGTATATTCAATTATAAAGAATGACAATAAGCTATGCTTAAGTAGAACCTATTTTGCAATACCGATAAATCACAATTTGATAATTGCTGATCCTCACTCTCACAGATAGTATGGATCCATCATTATGAACTATTTGATTGATAAAAGCAGTCGAAATTTCGAAAACATGAATGAAATATATAAAATCAGTCATGCTAAAGGTGTTGTGCAATCAACAATGGTTGACGCTCCGTTGACGCTCACTTTTAGTCCTGCAGTCTACCTGTCCTAGTGTGCAAAAACACTAGATATGATTGTAACGGCAGGCTGTCATGCTTATTCAATATGAATATACCATGTGATACAGATTAATCATGATTGAAATCCTCCAAGCTAGGTTGCTCCAGTGCATCAGTAAAAATTGATTTGTCGATAAAGACTGTCAAAACTGCAATTATACTCCTAGAGCTAACACAATCTGACACGCTAGAGATGTTGTACCACCAAAAATTGTGGATGCTCAGTTGACGTTCACTTTCAGACTTCCAGCTAGTTGTATTGTTGCACATTTACAACATATTTATGCCTACAGGCAAGCATTCATTTTTATTCAAGTAACAAATATTGTGCGATACTGATAGATTGCAATTCAATAATTGCTGAAACTCACTCATAGAGATAGCATGGAAGCATTATTAAAACTCAATTCACAGATTCAATTCCATTTTATTCATCATTATATTGCTCATTTTGACAGCAGACACTCAATAATGGATTAAATATCGAAATTATTTAGGTATGCCCAATAAACCCACTTGCCTATTCCCCTTCATTGGTAATATCTTCATTATCACTGTCGTTCTCTGTGAAATGATAATGAGTGATTATTCATGTGAGAGGTGGGAGTGCATACCTGACATATCCTCAATGCTGTCATCAGTACTGGAGCCATCATAATTAGAATCGTCTTTGTCTTCTGAATCTTCAAGTGGGGTAAATTCATTCAAAAGTCTGAGATGAAACACTCTTTTAGGACTAAGTTGTGCTGCTCGGGCTGCAGATAGTCCAGGGGTTGCGGATACTACTGATGCTGCCGATACTGTTGGTACTGTAGTGGTCCCAGACTTCATGCCATTGCGCCTCCAGTGAGCAGCAGGATTTTGAGGAATCTTGTTTTGGCAACGAACGCAGCCATTCAAGTGATTTTCATAGGTCATGGCTGGATGCTTTTCAATGACCGCCTTCACACTCTTATGGCCTGGCAACCCAACACCCCTCCTCTTCTCTTCTCGAATCTCTGCTCGAGGTTTTTTAATCAAATTCTTAGTTTCTTCGATTGCAGAACGCGATATGCCATGTTTGGCTATATTAACAATGTTGAGTACGATGTGCATGTCCGCCTGCTGGTGTTGTACACGCCAACCTTGCCTGGCCATTGATGCGGACATGTTAAAAATGTACCAAAATTCAGTTGCGATAATTGAAATTGAACAGTAGAAAAAGCAGTCACTTCAATCATATACTTCTCCGTAGCCTCCTCTAATGCTCTTAAGGATGCTCATGTCCACTCCCAAGGTCATTCGTCAGAAAATTCTTCTGCAAAAACTCCGGAGTTGACAATATTTTGGTGCTTAATCTCATGGACTGTTCCGACAAATTCCTTGGTAGACCACGGAGTGTTGCCTTTCCTGCTCTGGTTGAACTGTACACGTATTTCCAAACAAATTACAGCTAATTATATCCGATTAGTTGGCTATCGTTCTTGCAGATTAGGTATCATACATTTTATTGCACAGTTGTTCATATTTTTCGTCGCACCAGTCTTGGGTACAATTTTCAACATTTCGTCCTCATGCATATTTCTTGTTGCAATATCGGCTGCAGTTCAGTGATGATTCTGGGCGCGACGTTGGAGAAAAGTACTATGAACGCTTGTATTCGATGTAGAGGCAGGCGTTGGCACGGATACATTCTTCAATTGACTGCTAGCAGCAGTTGCTTGTGGTTTAGCCATTGCTTGGGAATATGGTAAGTGAAGACAGAAGAATTCGAATGTGAAGAAGAGGAAGAACCTGAAGAATATATAAGAATTGATGTGAATATCAAGTTGAATCTTAGTTTTCAACTGTCAATATATACATTATCGCATTGTAGTATTTCACGATGGACCCTGCTGTGGAAGGCTTCAGAATTGCAAGGATGTTGGCCTGTTTCAAACCCTGCTAATTGTTGCCTTTTAATAATACATATAGCTGAACAGCTGGCAATATGAAACCTTTGATATAGTAACTGGTGGTTGTATGTATGGGGTAATAGCCATTACAACTGAAGCCATGTCATGTGCAACAGTGTCTGCAGCCAAGTTGAACGGATGTTGAATTAAGGTTGAGTATTTTTCCACACTGTTACAGTCATAGTGCCCGCCTGTAGGATCATTTTGGAAGTATAACTATAATCCTAAAGACCCACCTTTCCACCTCCATCCACCTTCCAACATCACCTCCACAAAGTTCACACGAACCAAACCACTGAGCAATGAATATGGTTCAGACTTCTAAACAAAACCTTTCGGCACTCCCAGCTGAGGATTACAGTACATCAACTATGCGCACAACAACACAACGTCATAAAGCAAACCAAGGCAAGGCTGGTGTCAAAGCAGAACGAGTCCGAGCGCTTGGCGCTCTGCGCAGTCTCCGTTCCAAACAGAAGCCTGCAGCTGAACTCCGATCTGAATCAAACTTTGTGAGCAAGGAAGCAAAGCAGAAGTGGATTGAGGAATTTGTGCAGAGTGAAACAGCAGCAGCAAGACAGAGGGTTGCGGAAGCAGAAGCGGCATTGGAGAGAGAGCCGGACATTGTAATAGGAAGAGCAGCAGCTAGTACAACCAAAATGTGATTTGAAGATATGCTGGAAGCAATTGGAGATAGTGTTGATGATGTCGCAACTTTGGATGAGAAAGATGATGAAGATGAGGAAGAGGATGGAGAGGACAAGGATGATACAGAGCTCAGTGATGAAGATGAATCTAATTGGGTAGTTGGCACAATCAACAAAGCGGTACAGGAACGACTCGATACCTTTCGGACGATATGGATGCAGTTCACGGAATTGACAACACCAGGATGGGCAGATGCAGAAAATTACTTTCGAGAGCGATAAGAAGTATGGCACAGCTGAATTGATGATTCCAGCGATGGTTACTCGGAATACCATTACAAATTCAGCCAATGCAGTTGCATTCGGTCATTGTATGGATACGACAATGTTACCTATGCTCCAACCACCCTCTCTACCTGGAAGTGGTCATTTGCGACTAGGGGTTGTCAAACCCAAAGAGACTATTAATATATTCACATCAGTCAAAACGGTTGAATCGGTGCGGAATTAGCTCTTGCAAGTATTGTCCGCTACTAACTATTATCCAGATGTCCGATGTAGCTGAAAATATGGGTATGAAGCATGGTGGCCTGTAGATATAAATTGTTGTACAGTCATGGATCATCATATTGGTGATTTCGACAGTATCCTATATGCAAAAGTTTTTTTGCCCTATTTTTATATTTGTTAGTTTTCTATAATTTTAGTCACAAGGTTGTGAAAGATAAAAAACAATGTCTATGCATGTGCAAGGATAGTGCCAAATGAATGAACTTTAAGTATACCTAATATAGAAGATACACTGCCTATCGGCATGATTGAGTTAAGTCAATTTATTTCCAAAATGAAAGTAAAAACTTAATTGACACTTAATCTACCACCAGAATTGTACATGAGGGTTGTCGTATTTGCGTCGCAAATTGCAGTCTGATCTCATACCTAATGAGGTTAAAAGACCATCGTTATATGTAATTCCAATGAAATTTCAGCTGCCTAACCTGCTGCTCAGGCCCTGTACACATGATGGCAATCTCACAATGTCCTGAGGGAGACCATGAATATTTGGCACAACCGGCTGGATAAGGAAAGTGTGCTATATATAAAACAAACTTACATCATTGACCTTACACCGTGTAAAGCCGGTGGTAAGTTGTATAATCCTAAAAAACTATGTTTCAATAGCTACCCGAACTGTTCATCACATATCAAATAGTAGTGCCATTATGCATACTATATAGTCATATTGAAACAGATAGTACAAAAGCTTAAAACTAATCGAAAACGTATATTCTTATTGAATACGCATAAAAGCCTGCTGATACAATCATATATACTGCATTCGCAAGGTAAGACACGTAGACTGCAGGACAAATTGTGAGTGTCAACGGAGCATCAACAATTTTTGGTCACACAACATTACTAGCATATCAGATTGTGTGGGCTCTATGAGTATACTTGCAGTTTTGACTGCCGTTATCGACAAAGCAATTTTTACTGATGCACTTGAGCAACCAAGATTGGAGAAATTAAATCACGATTAATCAGTATCGCACGGCATATTGCCATTGAATAAGCATGAAAGCCTGCCATTATAATCATGATTATGAAATTTGCATAATTGGACATGTAGACTGTAGGACTAAAAGTGAACGTCAACAGAGCGTCAACAATTTTTGATCGCACAACATCTGCTGCATGTCACATTGTGTGAATACCATATGTGTAATTGCAGTTTTGACTATCTTTATCGACACATCGGTTTTTACTGATGCACTCTAGCAACCAAGCTTGGAGCAATTAAATCACCATTAATCCGTATCCCACAGCATATTCCAATTGAATATGTATGCAAGCCCGTCATTATGATCATATTTATGAATTTTACATAATTAGACACATAGACTGTAGGACTAAAAGTGAGTGACAAAAGAGCGTCAATGATTTTTGGTCGCCAGCATCTCTAGCACATCAGATTGTGTGAGCTACATATGTGTAATTGCAGTTTTGACTGCCACTTTCGGCAAATCAATTTTTACTGATACACCCGAGCAACAAAGCTTGGAGAAATGAAATCACGATTAATCCGTATCCCACGGCATATTCCAATTGAATAAGCATGACAGCCCGTCCTTAAAATAATATTTATTAATTATGCATAATTAGGCACATCGACTGTATGACTAAAAGTGAGCGTCAACGGAGCGTCAACAATTTTTGGTCACACAACATCTCTAAGGCGTCACATTGTGTGAGCAGCATATGTATTATTGCAGTTTTGACTGCCTTTATTGACATATCAATTTTTAATGATGCACTCAAGTAACCAAGCTTAGAGGAATTGAATCACGATTCATCTGTATCACACGGCATATTCTGATTGAATAAGCATGAAAGCCCACCCGTATAATCATACTTATCAATTATGTATAATTAGACACCTAGACTGTAGAAGTAAAAGTGAACGTCAATGGAGCATCCACAATTTTTGATTGCACAACATCTGCAGCGCATCAGATTGTGTGAGCGCCATAGGTGTAATTGAAGTTTTGACTGCCTTTATCGACAAATCAATTTTTAATGATGCACTCGAGCAACCAAGGTTGGAGGAATTAAATCATGATTAATCCGTATCGCACTGCTTATTCTCATTGAATATGCATCAAAGCATGTCATTATGATCATATTGATTAATTTTACATAATCAGAAACGTAGACTGTAGGACTGAAGGTGAGCCTCAACGGAGCGTCAACGATTTTTGGTCGCACAACATCTCTAGCGCGTCAGATTGTGTGTGCTCCATTAGTTTAATTGCAATTTTGACTGCCTTTATCCACAAATCAATTTTTACTGATGCACTCGTGTGACTTAGCATAAGGTAATTAAATCACGATTAAATTGTATCGCTAGGCATATTCTTATTGAATACAGCTGATAGCCCACTGTTAAAATGAGACAGATTCTTTGTGCACAGGATACACATAGATTGCAGGACTGAAAGACAGTGTGGACATTGTGTCAACGATTTTTAGTCATACGATATCTCCAACAAGAGGGGATTGGGGTAAATTGCTAACATTATTGCAGTTGTGATGGTCAAAACTGCCTAATCAGTTCCAAATAGGCGGATGATAGCGAGTATCAACTTTTGAGCTAGAGCGTACATATGAACTTAACAACTGATTCCAAGTGCTAATGGAGTATCGACACATTGTTATAGTGCTGATAATGCTACTGCAGTTTTATGCAGCTGATATGGAACAGAACAACTAGATCGACTAATTGTATGCATGAAAAAACTTCGCTCATACTCAAAATTTTATTTACCTACCGTTTCTCATTTTATCATGTATTCTGACAAACAGTCTGTGGAAGTGGATATTTTAGACATCAAGATATCCATTCTCTAATCGATTTTTTGACTGCAGTTCAACTGAAAATCTCATCAACTCTACTTTCATATTCCCTTTAAATTGTTATACGATGGCTGCTGCAAAGTGCATTGATACATTTTCACTCGAAGTGATATACTCTTCTAAGACCGATTGAATCTTTATCAAACATTTGACTGATGAAATATTGCAAATTATATTTGATAAATGGTGGACCTCCATGAATGATCAACAAAAACAACGATTGTATGGAGCGGCTCCCGGCATGATACAGCTTGGTAATTCTACAAACTTTGTGCAAATGCATCAAATGGCAGCCCTAGCATCATTTGCATTGTATGTCATCAGTTGCTTGTACATCCATCTGAGAATGGCACAAGTACTATGGGGAAACACCTTTCATCAAAGGGACACAAAGCACAGCTGGAAAGTTAAAAGAGATTGATATTTCTTGATTGACTGGTACGGCTGGTGATGAGCAAGCTCTAGCAGTTCTCAAGAACAAAGGCAGTCATGGTGTCATGGTGGCAAGGTATTCCCATCAAACACAAATTGATCAACAATCCAAGATTATACTGATGATTTTGACAGACAGAATATCCAAAATTGGAAAATAGTGACTTCACAACCCATGAATTCAACCAAGAAACCTGGAACCACTAGTTGATGCAAGGATTTTTTTCTGCATATTTCCCACGGAATGCTATTATGAACCTCTAGTTACGACGAACGTTCAATGCTTTATGATATGATTTTGGTTCTGCCCTCAGCCAGTACTCTCAGTAATATTTGCCGAAAAGAATACTCTTTAACATTGATGCAATCAAACAGCAGTTGCCAACAACAAATAATGTGAGTGTAGCATTAGATGGTTGGACATCAACAAATAAATTGACCATTTTGTCGGGCATCGGGTATTATATAGATCACAACTGGTGGTTACGTGAAGTACAGCTTGCATTTGCGAAGGTCAGTGGCTGCTTGGTTTTCATATTTTGTACCACTGACACAGAACTCTAGGTTAAAGGCAAACACACAGGTGCATGATTGGCTGAGCATTTGAAGGAAGTACTGGAACGTTTCGATCTTACTGACAGTTGATTACTGGGAATAACTACTGATAATCCCTCATCCAACTATTGAATGACTTGGAAGCTACAATCAACACTTGAAATCTCTGGAATTGACTGGTTGGCATAACGAAACCATATACCATGCATGGCGCATGTCATTCTGCTTTGTTTAGGGGCATTCATGAGAATTCTGGAGTGAAAGGTCAAACAACATCATGGAAAGCCAATGAGCGTGATGGGCAATTTGGAAGAATGAGAGTGCGGCATTGACCAAAAGCCAAAAGCTGCATAAGTCTGGAAATGCAAGAATCTCTTGGATAGCAGCCATAAAGCCAGATTAGCTGAAATTATTGAAAAGGTAGTGACTGCATGCTATCTACACTTATATTCTGAATACTGAGTCTTGATATAGCAAAGAATGCTTGCTGTGTTGATCACTCTGACTTCTGGAAGACGTAAAGAGTTTCTCAACTACCAAAAATCGAAAGTTCGAATTGCAGTACTGTCTACCATGGATGTAAAAAACTCAGTGGAATTGAACTCTGGAATCACTGGAGCGGGCATACAGATTGCGAGATTTTACATGCGAGTGGCTCAACAACCTGAATTGCAGTGATCACCGGCCTTTATTTACCACAGAGGACGAATGGATCATTGTCAAATACGTAATGGAAGTCCTGAGGCCATTTGGTTACAGGACACTTTGGATGTCAAAACGGCGTACAGTCACCTTTCAGCTTGTCATTACAATCTATAATGACATATTCCATCATCTGGACGACATCATACGTGCTTGGGGAAATAAAAAAACTCCATGGAAAGAGGATTGGTACTTTGCTTTCAAATTTCCATGCCAACAGCTGTCCAAATATTACTCCGAAGTAACACCCGAGACGGGCATGCTCCTTATTGCAGCACAAGTCCTTGATCCATGTCAGCAGTTGTGATCATTTTGGAAGTGGGACAAGGATATGGATGTCAATCCTGAGGACAAGGGTTCCTTCACTGCACAGTACAAGGATGCATTCACAAAATATGTCGAGTACGAATACTGCACCAAAATCTAGTTACAACGACAGAAAATCTAATATAGTACTGAATCACGATCCTTTCTCCTCTATACCACTTCTGGGCCAGGTCAATCGACTTATGATCCATATGATTTGTCCAGTGATGATGAGTACTATACACCCGCAAACACTGCGGAATGTACTCCTGGCGCACTGATCGTGCAGCACATTTATTGACGGCCACCACACTTATTTGAATTCACCCCGAGGTACCCAAAAATTGGGGACAAATTAATCCAATCTTAATGATTATCATTCCGACCCACAGAGATTAGCAGGGCATTCTGGAGGCCTGACGTAACTGATTGGTGGCAACAACAGGAAAGATGAACACAAAGTACACCGATCTAGCCAATATAGCACGGACATTTTCTCAATCATGCCACACAGGGTTGGAGTGGAAGCCAGCTTTTCACTTGGCCGAGATTCATTGGGTGGGGCAGTCAAAAACTAGGTGAAACACTTCGAGAAAAAGTGGTTGTTCGACAGTTTGCCAGAAGCAATCTTGGTCTTTTGGCCGGCGATACATCAATAGATTCGTCAGTATCTGATCACGATTTTGAAATCAAGAAAGAAGCAGAGGAAAGAAAGCTGCACAGGATGGCCAAGGTTCATGACTTTTTGGAGATGTGGCAAGGCAGTGAAAATCTATGGGCAACTCAGAAGGCATCACGCTCAGAACAAGCAAATGACTGCCATGGGCTACATTTCAGATACTGAAGAGACAGTTAAAGCATCCTGGTCGGCCTTTAACATGATGGTGTTGCAGCTTTCAAATTGAGAAAAATCACCACTCCCACCGTCCTTATCGCAGATCGACCTCCCTCGTGGCAAACCCAAGTCCGAAAATATTCAAATGTAGGATTAACCACCATTCTGAAATTGATGATGATAGTTCAGCCGAAACTAATTCTGATACTGACAATTGGTTCAATTGGAACGGTGACTTGGACGATCCACACTATAATGAAAACGATGTCAAGGCTGACGATGAGGATAATATGAATCTTTCTGATGATTCTAATGTCATTGATAAGGCAGAACATCCAGATGTACTTGCCGCCCCTAACATTGCAGGCTTTTTTGGGCCAGTACAAAAGTCCAACCATATTGCCACTGTAGTCGGTAACCACATTGGGCCTGTCATC
>WHVE01001459.1:0-11338 GCA_015178995.1 Trichophaea hybrida
TGACATCCTTTGTCACAGTAGCTCTGGTAGATGAGTCGCAAGGAGTAAATGGTGTATGGTAGATGGGGTGCAACAAGTGAATTGGGAATGGTAGATGGGGTGCAAAGAGTGTATGGCAAATGGGAGATATTGGGACGAGTATCAGGTGAATGGTAGATGGGGTGCGACAAGTGTAAGGTCAATGGTAGATGGGGTGCGACAAGTTATGGTGAATGGTGAGGAACACCGATTCAGGGGTATAGAAAGCTTGCAGAGGTTCCAGTTGCACATCCCTCCAGCATGATGAAGCTCCATGCCATATGACATACAGGCTTGATAGGACTAGTCTTGAAACAGACAAACAACTCTATGTCACTTCACCTGACAAATTGTTTGTATCCCACAAAGTGATTGAGTTCCCGTCCCTAACCCTTGCTAATCCTACGATTTTCGTCACAAGCACCTCACCAAATCTTTCAGGCAGTGGTTCAGATACACCTGTAGGTAGCAGCAGGGCTTAGATCGCATTCAATCATGCGGCTTTCTTCCAATAGCAAGGCACCGGACTCTGATAGGTGTTGGATAATCGGAGTTTCCCATCTCTCGATAGTGTACTATGTTTGGATATGTTGTAAATATTCAGTATATTCCCAGAATCTGCAACCACCGACAGGGGTTTCATGGAGGTCACCTGCTTTGTTATACAAGTGATGGACACCTGCAAGCACCTCTCTGTAAAGGCTGTAGGCTGATTTCAAGTATCAAACTGCCACAAGCAAGGCGATTGCAGGTGTTCATATGTTTTGTTTGATATAGCTTCAGAATTGCAGCATACGTTGGATGGGCTTTGAAAAACTGCAACCAAGTAGCAGGGGTGATACCTCACCGACTATCTAGTGATCAATATGAACGCTCCGAACAGACAATGGGTAATGAAAACATGCATCAGATGTTTGTCAAACAAAGGCAATAAGGTAAGAGAAGTGCAGGTGAGGTCGGTGCGTATTGAGTGATCTCGAGAGAATTGCGAGTGTTTATAAATACACCTTGCCTCCCACTAATTCAGCCCATCAGACTACCTCATTCTCAGCAACTACTGCAGGTGCCATTGAGCTTATAGCAACAAGCTCTGAACCTCCTAAGCACCTCTTCGTGACTACTTCTATACATTATGTCGCAGAACAACCCCTCCAACAATCACGCTCTGACCCACCCAGGACACCCATATCAATATTATAGCAGCACTTCTCCACAATGACCTGATCTCAACTACCAGCTCAGCAGTGTTTGGTCTCAAATGTGGGATGGGTTTGCCTGGCATCCCAATGCCGCTCATCAACCACCCTGGCAGCCAACTGAGGAACTGCAATATGAACCACAACCACTGAACTATCCTCCGTATACGGTACCACTGATGATCTGCCCTGATGGAAGACACATGTGGAATGAGTACCGACAAACCAGGGTTCTATTCGAATGGGTTCCACCCTGGCTACCTCTACCACCACCACCACCACCACCACCACCACTGCCACCACCACCTTCAGGAAACCCAAACTCACCAATGTCTCCGCCACCAGACAGAGACCAACACACACCTCTGCCTCCCCATCCACAGCCAGGTCCACCAGAAGAGGAATGATCCCGATTGACCCCACAGCCCCCTCCTGCTCCACCTGGAGGTGAATGATCCCGGTTCACCCCACAGCCGCCTCCCACTCCACCTGGAACTGAAAGGCCCTGGTGCACCCCACATGGTCCCGAGCCTGTAATGTCAGCAATCACTGCCCTTCAAGCCGCTGTCACCAAGGGAGATTCCTTTAAGCTCAGCAGCAAGCTGCCTTAGTGATAACCGAAGTCGCTCATCCATAGACAATCCGCCGATGGCCAGAGTTGTGGCTGGCTGCAGGTGCACCCCTGGTTTACATAACATCAGAGGATTTCCATGCAGTTGCGCTGAAGTGGTCTCAGGAAGAACAGAAGCAGTTCAATGATGTTGCCACCTGACTGAAGTGGTACAAGGTTGAGTGCGAGCATTAGATTGCCTTGCAAATTCATCGAGGGCAGCATGGTTGCTTATCGTGATCGTTGGAGCAAGAAGGTGATTGTTTTGCCACTGGCAGTTGGAAGGAAGTGTGGAATGCCAGCAGTTTTGTGGAGGGTCCGATTTTCAGATGGCTCGGAGTATTCTTCCTCTCTGTGTTGATCAGTGGTTTGGCGACTGTTTCTGAGATGGATGGCCAACCTAGTACAGGCTCTCCTGTCCTTTCACCGCTTCTTCAGAAGGCTGTACTGTTTTGTTCTTTCCCAGGCCAGGTTCACCATCTGGTATGGTGGATTCATGGCCATTTCAACTATAACATCCAGGTCATTAGCAAAGTATCCGAAGATTCTGCCGACAGGCACAGCGAAGTCATGAGCAATTTCCTAAATTGCCCCTGGTCGCCCAACATCATTACCACCACCAAGATTGGGAGTACGGGGCTCAACCTCATGGCTGCCAATCATGTGGTGATGCTTCAGAAGCCTTGGGTTCTCAACGAGCAGCGGCAAGCTTTTGGACAGATTGTGCGACTGGGTCAGATGGGTAAACCTCATACCTGGCTTGTCAACGCTGGGCCAAACAGCTTGGATGATAGAGTGACTGCGCTCCATATGATCAATGGTACCACTCAGCTATGTGTTTTGCATGGACTGATGAATGGTCCGATGATAAGCAAGAAGGATGTCAACAATGTTCTCAAAACACCCATTGAGGAAACTGCCAGTCAGGCTGGGATGTTGTTGCAATCAGAATTGCTACTCAGGTGTTTCTAGGTGTGCTTGGATTTTGGATGTCATTGATGGGTTGTTTGGAATGTGTTTTTGATTTGCTGGGGTGCATCTGGGAGTATTCTTTGTGGTCGTACGGAGTTTGGGTGGGGGTATTGACTGCGTTTCATCTTCAATATTGGCTAAATTTTCTGTATCTCTATTTTCTCTCATTTATCACTAGGTTTGGATGTTAGGGATTCGATGGCTTTGGGTTAAAGTATATCCACATGATATCACGTGAAAAACAGAATACAGCTGTGAAGAATTACTTATGGTGGTGCTCGAGGCAGTGGTCGAGCTGTGAGGTGAAACTGGATTGCCCAAAACCATATATGGAAAGCGAAGGTGGTTAGGATTGTACTCGAAATAGCAATACATTCTATCTTAATTTCCCATACTATCCCTGGTGCATATACGACACACTCATAATCAGCTCTGCCAACGCTTTCCGCTTCCAAAGCGGTATTAGCAATGATTCATATATGCGCTTGGACTGCCCAAGCTTTCGTGACTGACTGAGCTACAGCTCAAAGCTTCAAGAGTATGCAAATATCAAGTGAGATTAGATGCTTAGGTTCGACATCATACCAGCTGATAGTTCCTTGATGTGTCTGAATCGGAGATAGGTGCATCCTGGGGCATCCCCCTGGCAACCACCAACATAACATGATGTTTTTGTCTCTTTTGCTCCATTCTATCTTGCCCGTTTTTATCATCTCTGCACACCTACAGCTCAACCCACCTGGCTGCCATTCGAATCATCACAGCTGCATCTGGACCAAAAGCCCATATTCTATCTACCATTTGGTGAACGCTTTCCCCTACTCGAACCTGTCTGCAGGTGCACAGACTGTATCTGGATAGACACAATCCACACAACAGACAATACTATGTGTATTCAGCTTCAGAATGCCTACAGCTGTGGTGCAGTACTGCACAAATTTGATTGCTTGAGGTTCCCAATTTTGAACAGCGGAGACTGCCCAAGGGGTGCATCTCGGATTCAGATGCTGTCCCACAACACGGAATGCGACTTTGCACATTTCAATCACGGCGGCAGCAGGGTCCTCAAGCAGCACTACCTGCAGATCGATAGACAGGACTCTCAAACGCTAACTGAGATGATTCATTCCGGTTTGTATATGAGAGCTCTGGTTAGTTGAACTGAGCCTGCCCACTTTGTGCTGCTCGTGCTCGAACATGTCAAGCTACTGAGCATAGCACCACAATACCCAGTGCTAAACATGCAACGAAAATGAAAACCAAATCGTCAATTGTTCAAATGCAGCTCTTCATATGTCAGGGTATTAGACACATTTGAAAACCATTGAAGGCAGAGATTTCGTGGGGCAATGTTGAAGCCAAGACGGAATGTGAAGCTCCAGTATCCGAACGGCAAGAACACCAGCAGCTCTTGCGTTTCCAGCACGATCCGCGTGGTTGGTCGGCTCTGAGGTCAGGTGACATACCAGATATCAGCAGCTCAGACACTCTCAAACACTCTGATGCAGAGCATGGGCATGCATCTAGGTCAACCACATCTTGGTCTGAATCTTGCCACCTCACAATGGTGAGCAGTCCTGAAGCCCAAATACCCATTCGTCTCACTAACAGATCCCTGCACTCACGGTACCGATTAGCAGCTCAGGTGCTCCTCAACGTGCGTGGGAATGAACAGGTTGTCCCTTCGATGTGAACTACTGCCTCACCTTCAGTTTTCTATCATCAAAAAGAGGATCTCCAGGTGCACCTGAGCTTTATTCAGACCTCTTCTTCTCAAATCACATTTAGATATATTTTCATCACCTATGGCCTCGCAACGTTCTAACTTTACCATTTCTCAAGAACGAGTTTTTAAGTGCTCAGCAAGAATGGCCAGTCAAAAGAATTCTCTATGCGTTCCCAGACATGCAAGGCCAGCTGAATCTCTGATATGTTTCAAGCTAACCTTCAGGGCCACCAGAACGAACTGGACAAGGTCACAGAAGAGGATGATAATCACCGAGAGCATGAAAACTATCACACCACCGCATCGGACGATGATGATGAGGAGCTACTGTCAACTCATGAACGGAATAGACGCAGTCGCAATTCAGACTCCAAACGCCCGAAAAGGGGTCACTCAGATACCTTCCAGGTGACTAACCAATTCCAAAGAAGGAAATTCAAATCAAACCTCGGGAGCACCAATGGAGACCATTCTCGGTTGTCAATATGCTTACAATCACCTCAAGGCACTCCCCCTCAATCTCCTAGCCCAGATACGATGTTCCTCATTCCAGTGGACCATGCCAGACGGCGGCCTGCAAAGTGTCAGGATTCCTGAGCTGCCCCTCCACCTATTGAACGTGTGTCATGGATGAAGAGAACCATCAATAGCAAGCTGCCACTCCATAACAAACCTGCTTTTGATTTAGCCAAGGACTTCTTGAGATCTGTTCTGTATACTGAAAACCCTTGGCCAGCCTCTCAAGTGGACAAATTAGACATTTGCGATAAGGCATGGGATGAAGCCCTTGACACCATGACCGTCCAAAGGTGAGCTGTTGGCACACTCAACAGCATGCAACACATGTGGGAGCACTCCGGCGGACTCAGTGTGCATATCGATGCCCTGACATGTGGAATTGTGAGTTTTCAAAGTATTCTCTGGGTCTCAAAGGTTGATAATACTAATCATCAATGCAATACAGTTGCGGGGGAAAATGAGTGGTATGTGGAGTCAACCAGTCGCTACAGCAAGGCTGATAGTGACTTCACTATACTTGTGGAAGATAGATGAGAAGCTTCAATGTCTATAGCAGGTTGCCACGTTGCTGAATGATGACTCATGAAATGGAACATGGGAAGATTTCCCGAACGGTACAAAGGAAGTCCAGTTGTTTGCGGCAAGCGAGCCTGCCACACTGATTTTTGCTCACTTCTTTGCTTTCAACACCTACCTTGGCAGACGCAAGCATCGCAACAAATTTTGGGACGAGCGAATGACTCCTCAATTGATTGCCATGGCTGCAACCGTACTCAGCTGCGCCTTAACAGACTATTGGGAAGGAGCGAAGAGCAAACACTCTCTGGACATCCGCAGGTAGGTATACAGCCATCTGTGTACCCCCTGAATCCTGAAATCAATCGCTACTGACATTTGATATAGCCTTGTACATGAGATGACGGAGACACTGGAATTCCATTGGTTCAGGTCGCCAGGTGGCCATCATTCAGCATATGGGCAGCTATATGGATACAAGAATTGCAAGCTCTGCTCAGCACTCGACCCGTTTTGTAGCACCACATACAGCAGGGCAGGAAATGGAGGACCTGGCGGCTGTGTTCAGGTGAGAGTCTGTTTCTCAGAGGTTGTATATCTTGGGGGTTGTGTTTCTCGGGGGTTCTGTGTCTCGGGGATTGTATTTATCGGGGGTTGTATTTCTTTTGGCAAGGTTGTATCGAGGTGCTGCTTGGGCCCAGCATGGATATATGTTGATTTTGTTGATAGCGGCAGGCTGCAGAAGATGAATGATGTATATGATGCTACCGGCGTATCTAAAAATGGGTGACACACCATTATTCCATCTGGAAATGAAGAAATAGATCCAGGTGTTCCTGAGTGATCCTAGAAAGTATCGGAGCTCTACAGAGAGCTCAGAAGCCACCACAGATGTTAGGGGTTTCCCCTTAGCATGCGTATGAAGTACATCAGGCTTAGTCTCCCAGGCTTGCCGTTATTCAAAGATGAATCAACGGTTAAGATCACACCCCTGAGGATGTCTACTGATGAGTTAGCAGACGGCTCAACATAGCCGGGTGAAATCCCCATAATAGTCTATACTACAATACTACGTCTTAGCATAGGGAATAGCTACCCAGTGTGGAGACAGTACGCACACTCGATCAGACAGTAATCTTGGGGGTAAAAACTCATAGTACTGGCCAAGGCATGGGACACACCAACCATACTGCCGAAGCAATGTAACTGCCAAGCAGGGCTCTTCGGATCAGCTGTGCGTTACGGATCAGACCAGTGTTATCTTCGTTATCATGCTAATACTGGGACAAACCATACCCGTGCTTAGCTTCATGGATTTGGTTGCACAAGCGATATTATCTTAGTATGCGGGACTTTGCTATCTCTAGAGGTAGAATAAGCAAAGGAGATAAGCTAACTGCGCCCCGGTAGTTAACTCTACCTAAAAGATAAGTGCTTGGACCTAGACTGTCGAACCCCAGCTCTGCCGTGTTACAACACGATAACTGATAGGGGGCACCCCCTACGGGGAACATGGATAAGACCCGATGACACTAGGTATGTGGCAATGTATGGGTTGGCAGCTCATTCAATCATTGATCACTATTCCACTCAATACGAAGAAAGATAACTAATACGAAGTAATGGTCCGATATGTATGTCAGCAACGTCATAACATGCAGGATAACCTTTGGGAACTCCTGGTGGGGGCTTATGCAACCACACGTTGTCAAACGGAACTCTCCACAGCTAACTACCGAGATCGGCTCTGAAGCAACGATCGGATGTTATGTGAACACCCACTTCGGTGGACTGAGTGTTTCTGAGATAGTACAATACACACACATCATAGATTACAGAGAAGTACCGTCACCCCTTAGCAGGATGGTTTGACGCGGAAATACTCATCTATAAAAGACCACCTTAAACCACGAGATTAAACACAACCATTCAAGCAACAGTCGAACAAACCACAGTCAGAACACAACAGCGGAAAAACCACCTGAAATATTATTAAGTTAATTACCTTAAGAATATTCACCAATAACTTTTTATGTCTGTATCAGACGATCAGAAGATTCTTTACGCTCGCATCTTGCACGCCCAAGCAAATATCCGAGCCAAATACGAACACCTCGCACGATACCTTGTTCGTCATAACCATTGGGAAGAATACTACCACTATTTTCATACCGGTGCACTTCCTTCCCAAGTCGCCTTTGACGAGTCATCGGAGGATTACCTCCAAGACAGTTACGACTTTTAAATAAGGGCCATTCTGCAATAGATGCCCGTATTTATACATACAGTACAACGACGTAAACGCGTCACAATCGAACTCCATATTTTCAGTTGGATTAGTAAAATTAAGATACGCCTTTACTATAAGTCGGTACAACAATATCGATAAGTTACACCTAGCTGCAGTATCCCCCTAACAGTATAATATTTCGGACGTTATCCGAAATACGTTCATGAACTGTGTACTGTGCGAAGAAAAAGCTTGCTGCGCGGCAACAATATTCGACATAACAGGAAACAACGAAAACATACCTTGTTGCCATCACACTGTCCAAAATATTGCAACAATCAGTGTTTACGTTGTCGTCACGTCCAACGAATAGCCCTTTACGCGCTAGCAGAGCAAGCATCACAACATCCTCGAATACTCAAATGTCGACACCCAGGCGCAGACTCACCTTTGGAGCGGACCGGTTAGCACCAGTATCACAGCAATCTCCAAACCGACCTCGCAGCGCCCAAACCTCTGCCAGAATGGGTCAAAAACTACAGGAGCACTATCAACAGTCGCGCAGAAGTACCAACAGATAGTGCAGACGAGGACACCGAAATGATCGACAGCGTACAAGCACGAGTATCACGACTCGATCAAGAAATGAAGAATCTAATCGAATGCTGCAACAGCGAGACAGTAGTGATAGAAGTCGAATTCGACGATGTTCGAAAAGACTGTGAAATCTTCGCTCAGCAAGTGGAAACCAACAGAGCCCTGGGAGCTCAAGCACTGGAAGGACACGAACAGCAAATCAGGATACTTGAGTATGTGCTGAAAGAAACAAGAACTGGAATCGATGTATCCAGGACCAATCACATCAAATCATTGCCGGAGCAACAGACGAGTTCAGAAGACTCGAAAGAAGAATAGAAGGTTGCGAAAAAGAACAAGCCCAACTGAGGTTAAGCAAGCCTCGCTACCAGTATCCTACACCGCAATCCATAAAAGAATAACAGACCTAGAAGCTCATACAAAGAAAAATGTACCCGACTACCACGATTTACGAAAAATCGCGGACAGAATTGAGGAAGTCACAGAGCAAACCACAGGCCTAACAGAAGCGTGGAAAGAGCAAAGGTGTCTAATACAACACCAGGTAGACGAGGAAGAACCGAACAAGTTCAGGAATAGAGACACAGAACGGAGGAAAGAAACAGAAGCATTTCTCCAATAACAGATTCAGATATAGCCCCAAGACCTGGCCTTCGGGGAGGATCTGGCACGATGCTGGAATGCCTGATCCTGAACCAGAATCAGAACCTGAACCTGAACCAGGACCAAGCGGAAACAGAGGAACAGGAGGAGATCCGCCACCACCTCCATCTCCACCAGGACCATCCGAACGACCTCGGTCCAGAAGGACCAGATCCCCAACCAGACGTCTAGAACAAGGAGGTCCAGTCACGGTCCAGAGCAAGGAATAACAACAGACCAAGGGATTCAAGAATTAAGATAACGGATCCACCCAAGTTCGCGGGAAAAAGTTCTGAGGATTTCGATACCTGGTGGATGACCATGGAAACATATATCGCGGACCAACCCTACTTATTCCCTAGACCAGGAATAAAAATGCAATACTGTAGAGGTGCCTAGAAGGACACGCCCTAGCATGGCATATGCAATGGGAAACAGAAGCGTCTACCGGAATACGTGAAAGAAGCTGGATGGATTACCGAGCCGCAATATACGCCAGATTTCATAATCAATTCCAACAAGAAGCAGCGTACAAAGCAATTATGGAAGTAAGATACGAGGAAACATCCAGGATATGATTACGGAATACGACACTCTGAACGTAAAAGCCAGAATAACTGGCGTGGCCTATCGAACCATGCTAATGTCACAACTCCCAATACAAGTATTTAAACAACTGTCAACAATGAATCCAGCGGATAAAACAGACGCAGAATTGAGGGAAATTATCCTCAACGCTGGAAAGAATGTGGAAATATGGCAAGCCACGGCAAAAAACTTCGGAATGATTAAAAAGACGCCCAAAGCATCAGGACGAGTCTCGGAAGCAGGGTCAGTCCAAAAAACACCTTCAGAAAAAACTCTCATTTCAAAAAACAAACAACATACACACCAGCGAATCAAAAAGGATCAGTACCTCGAGCATTCAAAAGCGCAGATGGAAAAACCTACGCACAAATGATTCAAGGAGTCCCACCAGGGGAGAAAAAGGAGAAGGGCGGCAAAGGAATGCATACGGTGTGCATGGCCTTCGGGGCGAAAAGGAGCACACGGAACAATGAAGTGCTTCCAAGCAGTAAAAGTCACCAACGGAACGGCGGATTTTCCCAAAGGATATCAAAATCAAAGTAGGAGGTTTCGACCAATTGGAAGATACGCCAGTCGACGAGTACGAAATTGAGAGTGATAAGGAAAAAGAAGGGCAAGTACAAACATCCGAGGGAGACGAGATAACAGAGGATAGCAGTGAGGATATTGCGGATGATTGGTGGAACCAAACTGAAGACATCTCGGAGTAAGGAGATAATAGAACGGTTTTTACGTGAAGGATTTTGGCGATTAGGCGGGAGAAAGCCTTTATATAGATACAGGTCGCAACCTTGAGGATTCCGGAAGGGATGAAACCGCTGGACGGTAGTTGCGCAATAAGTAAGTATACCCCTCAAAACTAACTAAAAAGAATTCAAGGACCTGCTACGGCCCAGTCATTGACGAAAGGATGGCTACAAAACGCAAACAACCTCCTACGGAGGAAGAAAACTCAATCAAGCGACAAAATACATCAAACGACTTTGTGTTTTACGAAGTCAAAAAACTACACAAAATCCCACAAACACGCATAGGAACAAGACCAATCTATAAGTTCTTTATAGATTACGATGACAGAACTGGAAACAGCAAACAATTCCCAGTACGAGCAATGTTAGATCTAGGATCTACATCCTTCACAATATCACCGCAATGTGCAAAAGTGTTTAAAATACCAGTGGTCAAAAGGCAAAACTCAGTCAGAGCAAATGACTTCGGGGGAAACAAAGTAAAGCTACCGGGATGTATACCATTCCGCTAGGTCTAGCCTTTGGAAACCATCGATCACCCGAAACATTCGAAGTAGCACCAATGCAAAAAGAATACGACGTATTAATACCAGCATGGTATTTGGAGAAACATAAAGCACAAGGATCATCATATGGTCACCTACATTTTACAGAGTGTGGAAACAAATGTTACAATCATGGAAAGAAAAACCCAGACTGGAACATCACGTACGATGATCGAATAGTTTTTCGAAGCGATGCAATAAATATCGGATCGGTCATATTCAGTAACACAACTCAATTAGCAGAGAAATTGCCACCTCAATACCATAAATGGTTGTTGTTATTCGATCCACAGGAGTCCGAGAAATTACCAAATCATGGCCCTCACGCCCACGAAATCAACCTCAAAACATCGGATGATCAGGTTTAAGTCGGACCAATATACCAATTATCAAGAGAAGAAGAAAAACTGCTGCGAGAATATCGATAAAT
>WHVE01000146.1:0-219973 GCA_015178995.1 Trichophaea hybrida
CACCTTTCTCCAACATCCCTTTTCCTCGGCGACATGGACCTACGATGTGATATGCACCACCCAGTTTACTATCCCTCACCCCCCATAACTTCGTTTCACATATTCAACACCAAGTTCAACCATAGTTTAGTTGGGCAGTCGTCGTTGTAGTCGTCGTCGTTGCGTACAACCAATCGAGACCCAAAAAAAGCCAGCGCCGCTCTATAGCCTAGGAATTTTCATGCAACACTCTCGAACCGCGCTGTGTCTATGGCTATTCCTCTCCTCCCCCCCGCCGCATTGCCAAAACCCTCTAAAATTAGCAGCAACTATATTCCCCCATCTCATTGCAGTCGCTACCAAGCGGGAATGCTTCAATAGGCTCTGTGCCGTAAACAAACATTCCACATTACCTACCGGTAGAACATTGTATAGTATTGTGTGTAGAGTATTCTGAGGAGAAGAAATGCCCCGGGGATGCGCGCATGTCGGCAAGTAAACCTGGAAGAATTCCCCATTGTACATTGTAATTGTATCCTATCCCTAGGCCTCCCCCCCTTTTATCATGAACTCAAAAAGTGTGCACAACATCTCAGAAAAAGTATATTCTTTGAATTCTGATCTCCCAAAATCCAACTTCTGACCCCACAAAAAATCCGTAAACATCAAACAATAAAAAGTACAATAAAGAACAGCAAAAAAAAACACACACGCCATCCATCCCAATTCCTACCTAGATATCCTCCATACATCAAGAAAAAAACCCGCAGAATTCCCTGTCTATAGAAATTTTAATTCCCACCACAAAACAAAGGAACAGAATTCAAACAAAGCCCAAAAAGAGAAAAAAGTTGATGAAAAACGAATGGAAAGAGAGGAAGAGGGAAGATATGGTGTTCATCCAATCCATTCTCTAAATCCGGATCCAGCAGCCCTAGTAGTATCCACCAATCCAGTCCAGTCCCTGATCCAGCCCGAGCCAATCCATACGTCTTCAAAATATATATCTCGAGAAACCAACCCATCCGGACGAGAATGTGTGAAATGTGATAAACGTAGAAAAAGTACCAAACATAAGAAAATCCTTCTTCGGGATGGGTATAAAAAGACAAGAAATCGAATACAGAAGATATGTAAAAATCCCCCATAAGCAGTTACAGCTCAAACCCCCCCACACACCTGCCTGCGTCCAAGATATATGAAACCCGCAATACACACAAGAAATGAGCCAATGCCCCCCGAGTCCACAAATGATAACCCCCCCCCATACCCGTGGGTAAATGTCGATACGCTGAATGCCCTCACCCAAAACTATAATCAAGAAATACAATAGGGTACAAAGAGATCCTTTCGTCGTTCATCCAATCTGCTGCTGCATCAACGCTGAGTGCATTAAGCTGGGTGCTGGCATCACGGGAGGTAGCCCAGTCATTGGCATTTGTTGAGGAAGATATGAGGGCTGCTCAGCATGATCAGATCCATCATCGCCATGCTGTAACTGGTCGTCCTCGTTTTCGATGTCTTCCTCACTGTAGTTATAATTCTCCGTTGAACCCGAATTGCCATCACGTTCATGGGTTCGGCGATGCTGAGCAAGGTTATCTGAGCGCGAAAACGCCTTATTGCAGTGATTGCAGATGTATGGCCGTTCTTGAGTATGTGTACGCACATGCCTAAGAATAGTATTAGTGCTTATGATCTCAAAGGACATCAAGGACGACTCTACAACAAACCTTTTAAGATGTTCTAGCCTCTTGAACAAACGCCCACAGGACGGGATTGGGCAGGAATGCGATTTCTGAGGATAAGGTCCGACTTCCATAACAGTAGCACTCTTGGCACGTCTGATTACGGCACTGGCGCGATCATCCCGGCCATAGTGGTCTGACATTGGGCTGCCTTCATGGTTATGCTGAAGCATCTGCGGCGCTGGACTGCCATCATGGAGTGAGAGCGGGGTTCCTTGTCGTGATAGGTCCACAATCTCTCTGTGCTGCATCTGCATTCCATTCCCATTCACGCTCCCATCATCCCCATCGCTGCCATGCTCAGGTACAACAGATGCCGTTGCAGATCGTCTGTGTTGTTCACCTGGTTTCCGGTTGTGGCCATTAACCCCATTGCTCAATCCGCCTAGACCTGGTGTTATTGAGGATCGTCGTCGACGTTGCTTATATGTAGGAGATCCTTCAATAACAGAGTATACGCTATTGTTGTACGCTCGTGGCGTTGAAGAAAATCCAGCACCACTGACAGGAGGTAGAGGGAGCGACATCATTCCATTCAGATGAGGGTGACCGTGGTCCGGATACATCGCCGAGCCATCGTTTGAAAGATAATGAGGTTCCGAAAGGGAGACCATTTGTTGAGGTGGTGTTACGGGCTCGTAGGAAATCCCACGGTTGCTGTAGTCATCCGATGGCGCAAACGAAGGGGCCGGAGAGTACTCAAGATAGCTAGGCATTGAGAGGGTCCGTTGGTGCATGGGGCGGGACAGGGGCATTCCGCCCCTTTCCGGATAGTAAGGTGCAACCGAAAATTCATCCTCCCTTTTTACGGGCGCTGGCAGAGGCATCTGAGAGGCGTACGAAGTAACAACACCCATATCTTCAGGAACAACAGGCATTGTTTGTGGGATGAGTTGGGGTGGTGGCATTGAATCCATCGCGCGCATTACAGGCGAAGTAGAAGACGAATATGAGGCATGTGCAGAAAATGATGACGAATTGGCCTGCTGTGCTTTGGTGAGCTGTTCAAACAGCGACTGTGAAGAGTCAAATTCGAACGAGAGAGCCGGCTCGCTAACAGCAACAGTGGTTGCCTCTTGTCCCATCTTCTCTCTCTTGAGGTCGCGTTCCAGGGCATCCAAGAACAGGCGATCGTGAGGTACGCTGTACCAATAGAATACTTTCTGCTTCTTCTGCGTCCTGATGCAGTTATTTTTGTAAAGGAAGTCCAAAAATGGACTCTTGGGCTCCTCGAGCGATGCATCCGTTCCAGACTTTAGATTCCTCAGATCTGAGAAAATTCCTTCTTCAAATTTCTTCGAATTCTTAACTGGTCGTCCGAATGCCTGGAAGCGAAAAGAAAGGCATCGCACGATGTCGGTGCCCGAGATGTGAAAAAGGTTATTCCTAGTCCATGCCATCAGCCCATGCACTAGATGCCCTTCGCCAAAGTCTTCGCCCTTGCAAAGTCACCCCTAGGAACTGGCAACCAACCATAACACACAGGACACATATTCTCCAGTCGGAAGCAAAAACCGTCTAATATACTGATCCGGAGCCCAGTCTACCGGTGCGGAAATGAGGAAATATTTCACTGTCGTCAAGATATCGTCAGCACAAAGGTTGCCTCGCTAAAACCCCACGCCAGAGCCCCCTATGGCCCACACTTCTCCCACTAAAGCATCGCAGGATCGCTTACAGTTATCAACTTGTTGTAGGGCTACTTGAGCGTCATGTGGTAATGATTGCTGGGCCTCTGTCGAGAGCATAAAGGTTTCCGGCTTCTGCTGGTTCGCAAGATGCGGCTGGCTATACATTAAGTGCGCCATGACTGCTGGCTATCTATCGCAGAAGAAAGGTTGCGCCTTTGACTTGACGGTAGGGACCGAGGAACGAAATGCTTCCTGAGGTTGACGTGTGGTGTCGAATCTATCCACTTGGGAATATGAAATGAGGGGTTTAAAGGATGTGACCTCTGGTGTCAGGGCGCTGTCGCGTATCGTCAAGGTCGCAGAGCGAGCGTAGAGGTTGGAAGATTTGAAGGAACGAAGGGGAGGGTCCTGCCTCCGTTGTCACTGCGTAGAGAAAGACCGGTTCTTGGACGCGTAGACGTAAATAAAAAATAATAAACACAAAGAAAGTCGATGAAGTATTACTCGAAATACTTCAGGACCGCAGAGCGAAGAGGGGACGGGACGGGAAGAGAAGGCTCGAGGGAGAAGGAGGGGGGGGTGGGATTGATGCAAGTTAATGAAGGAGAAGGCGGGAATTTGGGGCAGAACAGCGATGAGAAGAGAAGACTGGGGTTGGAGGCGGCGGGCGGCTAAAGAGTGAGATATGAGCAGCAGCACCTGGGAGCCACTTTTAGTGGGCGAGTGTCTCTATTGGACTTCCTCTTGGTGTGGGTGAATGCTCCTCTGTTCAGTGGTTGACGACGTGAGGAGGGCAGAGAAGGATCGCGAGGGCAGCAGGAGGAGAATGCTGACGTTCGATGGGATGGTGGTGATGATGATGATGGAGGGCGATCTAAGAATGCTACTGCTGATGCTGATGGGTTGACCTCTACCATCCATCCCATCAATGCTCCCCACGCTCCGTAATTCGGGATGCATCTTCCTAAAGAGCGCATCCGTCATCATCACCATCATCGTCGCTATCGCTTCTGCGATGGTAGTAGTTCTAAATATCTAGCGCCTCTCACTCGCCTATCGTTTCCGCTTTCACTTGTTTTCGCCTCTCGCAAGCACTCCGTGAAGGCGGTGATGATGTTTCCTGCGTGGATAGATGGATGGATGTCTTCACACGTGCACTGCGCAGGAACACAGAAACAAGCCCTCGCTGGGGATCAAACCAACACCTCCTCTCTTCACCACTGTTACAGAACTTTCTTTGCATGCATGTGGCTGGTCTTCAAAAACCTATCGTTCTGGTGGGGCTTCTTCTGGCGATATGCAGAAAAAGGTACATCGCGTTCCGCAGGGAAGTGGACGGAAAAGGAGCATATCCATCCTCCGGCGAAGCGAGCGACTCTGTATCAGAATAGGGGTAGGGGCCCCGATCTCCACCTCCACACCAACCATCCTATACAAGAGCAGCAGGTACACTGTTTTTTTGCTCTGAGGTCTGTGAATGGATGTTTCCATTCTCACCTCGTGTTCGGAGCGCCCAAAATGTCCACTATGTGCTTGCTCTTGAAACGCTATGGACCCCTTAAACCACTACTTGGCGCCATCTTTAACTCCCGTTGTCGCTGTTACTATTTTCCTCGACGTTCCACAAAACACTTACCCCTCTCCGAAGGCCAACGTCGAATCAAGTGTTATGACGCCGCCGCTAACAGTCTCTCCGTTACGACCTACCAGGAGAGAGGACCCGGTGCAAGAGCTGCGAACGAACGAACGCTGGATCACAATGGAGATTCGAATGTGGCGGTTGCATCGATTGGTTAGCCACACTTCATGATGCTTATGGACTTTCAATTCCTGCCTGTTGATTGGCCAGCCGAGGTTTATTTATTTACTATACTAATTCGAGCGAATAGAGGATAAATATATGGCGCTGTGTGTACCTACCAAGCCTAATGGTACCTATAGCAGCAGCTGGCCGACGTCTAGTTGGAAATAGCCGTTTTTGACTTTCTGCATGTCTTTACTTGTTCAGACGTTCTTCTGTCCGGCTACTTTATCTTTATTGCATGCTGATCATTTCCTTTGGCATCCTTTGGAGGAGCCCTTTTATACACCGCTCAATGCCTTGCAGATACAGGGCAACAAAACGACGAGATATCAGCTGATCGGGTCTACCAAAGGGCTAGAAAGAGACATATAACCGTTCCCATCCTTCAAAGCCAAACCAGCAGGTATACTATCACAATATTACATCTAGTGGATGCCTCTGAGCGGTGTTCCTGAGTAAAGTGGGCTCTAGACTGTGAACTCCGGGGGATCTCCGCCTTTGTTTGCTCAGCCCTTTCGGACAATATCGGTGTCCCCCTAAAGGCTTTGTCTTATACTTGGATCGCAGAAGCGGGATCTAATATAAAACAATCAAAAAAAGATCAAGATCGCCCTTTGTTTAGATGGATAAGATATTGCGAGTGCCCTAGGGATTGTTTCAAAATAATTCCCAGAAAGAAGAAAAAATCCCCGAGAGGCCCCCCCTGTTCAGGCTGTTCATTGGACAAGTGGGGTATGTTCCAGAGGCAATATTCATATAGAGGGCCTAAGAATAGAGCTACCCGCGCTCTTATAGGCATTCCTTTGTATCCGTTAGCGTTGAGACCTACTGGGGACTTGTTGATTCTTCAGCCCCGTGCAGAATTCCATATCCATATCCTGGAGAGTGCGTGTGATGTTTCATGACTGCTCTCCTGCTTCTGGAGTATGTTGGCGCTGTTGAATAGCAGCGGGTAAAATGTAGTGGTGTTCTTTAATTAGGTAGAATCAAGACCCGTGAGGAATATTCTACCGGAGAGTCAGCTGCCACGTTGGCGGAGATTATTTATTTCACTCTAGGTGCTAGATATAGCTAACTGTCTCTTGTGATGATGGCTAGTAACGCTCGATTGAAGCAATCCATCGTGAACTCCAGATTCCTGCTCACTCTACCTTATATTGTGCGGAATATGCCTATTCTACCTTTGTGCAGTAATGCGCGCACCCGAAGACGGTGAATTCTCGGGGTTATCCTGCATGTGATCCGGTTAACGATATCCAGCGGAGGATGATCCGACGGTTGTGGAGGTAGAGAAAGAAGCACAAAATGCACCGCCTTCTACTTGCACTCGCTTACAAGATAAACAAGCGAGTGAGGGAGCGTACATAGGTGGGGTGGCACAATTGTAAGTATTCTCCGCTTCAAAGCGTAGAGATCTCCCTCGGCCGTTGTTGACGTTCGGACGTTGGTCATGTACACAATGGATGATTGCAGCAGTAGCCTACACTATCAATAGCGCCACTCACCGACTCAAGCTCATCTGCATCTGCATCTGCATCTGCATCTGCAACATCCTCTCGCGCTCGCTTCTTGCCTCGCAATTGTTTACAGAGGCGGGTTTAATTGACAAAAAATACAGCAAATCTCCAAGTCCTGCATCCGTTTGGAATAGAGTGCTAGCGCTCTGCGTCGTCGCGTGGAAGAACTGTCAAGGCGTTATCGGGTCGACCGAAGTGGATACGTACTTTCGTTCGAATGGGAAATTGTGCCCAGAGCAATCAACCACGGAAGAGGCGTTTTTTTTGCAGCTAAAAACACCACCCTGGAGATCGGTAACGGTAATGACTCGCATTCCGTATCCCGATACTTCGGTTTGTACGGATACCTGGTGTTTTTGAAATGGCGGATGTTAACGTTTGAAAGGGTAAGCCTCGGCTTTCGGACCTGTTTAAGAAGAGAAGACGTAGATCTTCAAGTTTCAGCACTGTCTCTAGAAGTATCTAAAGCTTTTAAGTTCAAAGATATCTCTACTTCCTACTAGGCAAGCGAGGGATGTTGGCGACCATGATTAGGTAGTCCATTGTATTCCTTCTCTCTATTCGTAACCGCTTCCAAGATCTCCATGGAAAGAGATATATTGCACTCCTACCTCGTGGAGTAGATGTATAGATATAACAAGGTCGAGGGAAAGAGATAGATACCTATGCCGTTCTCAAAACGTGGCTGAGCTAAAAACAACCGCAATGCACGAAAGCCTAATATTGCTGGACTGGAGGGGGTATAAAGTTATTCATTAACAAGAAGGAATCACATATAATCCCTCCATGATTCAATTACTGAAAACGACATATTGCCGCTCCCGGTGATTCTATATTTGAGGGACCCACAGCTGCAGAGATACAGCTACTAATACGTCTAGACAGTTTAGGATTGAAAGAAACTGTGAATCTGCGTGCTAAATGAAATCATGATCACCTTCAGAGTCTAGACTCCCGCTTCTGGCTGGTATCCTGACGAACTTAATTGAACAGTTATTATCGAACTCATTGGGTTCCAAATTAGTCATTTATGTTGTACTTAGACATTGGTAATCGTGCCCGAGTAATCCATCTGGTGATTGCCTATTTTGTAGTTTTTGCCTTTTTCTCACCTCATCTTGAAATATCCTGGAACGAGCGGTATACGTAGCCGCTCTGCAATTCCGTGGTTCGAATGAACACCGTGCTGTCATTCCGGTGAATGGATTCGTGCCTAGTCGAGCGGGTTGGCTGCTGTCAACTTTCTGGTCATCGCAATCACTCGGTTCAAACCTGGCAAAACCATGCTAGTTGATGCCTCTAGTCACTTAGGAACACTACGACTAGTAAAACTGCTGCCGAGCTGGCTTGATCTGTGTGCTGTTATAAAAAGCCTAGTAAGGTTAGGAATACTGAGTATTGCTCAAACATCGTTATTTCGGACGCCCAAAATCGTCCAGTAAGAAATATGGAATTGAAAGAAGCAATAGAAGGATATCATGGGGCTCAGAAAACAGATTGTTGTAGATAGTTATAGTTGGTCAATGAGAAGGACAGACGTCGTGGCTTGGCAGACTCTGTGCCCTAATTCACTGCGAAAAGATTCAAAATTTGCTGATTACGTACCATTTCGGCGTGGTGGAAAAGCTTGCTCTCTTGGCGTCCAATATTATTCCCGATTCAGGCATCACAAAATCTTACATCAAGCATCAAGTGGAAGTTGTAACCTGTAACCTTCATTACTACTATTCGATCGTGGCGCTAAAGCCACAGGAGCAAATATGTTGTTACTGTATCCAGCACGGGTGATATGCGTACGAAATTCAATTATGGACCCTATCCCATACCCCATACAAAGAGTTACATGGTAGCTAAGTATACAAACGCAAATCGTTCCTGTCCACTCATCGTTAGGCTGGTTCCTGCAGGGGGTTTCGGTTCATTCGTTCATGCATCTGCATGTGCTTGATCCGGCATGTGGTACCTCTTCTCGGGCTGAATTCCAGAAACTTCAAGTCCATGTTCCTTGCCTACGTCTTCCTCATGCTTTTCGAACTTTAGCGAGGGGGCGGTGTGGTTTGGATTTGGATGAAACCCCGTGGAAGGTCCGTGCCTGGCGTTTCAGGTTGGTGATATTGCATATGTGAGTATGGATGTTGCAGATACCCGTCCCCCATTGATCGCGATGGTTGTTGGATACGAGCGAGCATGATGGCCGGTAGTTGGATATGTCGGGTGGATGTGATGGATGTTCACTTCAAAGAGCGACGAGTTATTGGCTTGCGTGTAGGGCAGGGCGATGCTCAATGAGAATCCTTGTGCTGGATGAATCCTACATACATAGCTTCTTAATCTACCTATGGGAAATCGAGATGCGGAGATAGCGATATGCATGAGTACTGCTCTTCCCCAGTAGAAGGCCTGAGTTTCTTGTGCTAAGTATAAAGTTATAGTTCTGGGCAAAAGTACCGCAGTGAGCAAGGGGTGAGTGGATTATGTGCGTCTGGATTCATTCGGATTACATAGTAAAAACGGGCAAGGAATATGGAGGCTCGCCGTATGAGAGAACGGGAATGCAGGTAGTATTTTGAAACCGGGTTAGGGTTTGTCACCAACTTCCATCCATGTAATGTCATCCCACGAGTTTCCCCTCAATTAATACGCTGGACGGATGTACATGTGGGGTTCCACTGGAATCAAATTCGGGATGTTGACTTCGGAACCTTCGATAGCAAATCTGTAATCGATCTGAGTTGTTATTCGTTCAAGAGTCTTGAGGCTGTTGTTCAAGCGTACATACTGTGATTGGAGACTCAGTTCTAATGCCTTACAACTTCGGCAAAGCGATGGTCCAGTTGTTCTTCAGACTAAAGGCAAGCACCGGCCGGCTCCGACCTGGTTTTTCCCGCGGAGAACGGTAGAGACTCATCGCTGACCATGTCAATGATCTTCCGCAGACTTCCCCGGAACATGCTGCTCACGGGTACCTCACAGAACCTTACCGTTGGATTCGACCTATAGAGCGGCATGAAGTCGGTACGTATCTTCGACTTAGTGAAGTCAGATCATGGTACGTAATTGGAACACAGGACTCGATAGGTCAATATTGGTTCTGAGCAACGGGGGTGGCGGTGGTTGGGTGAATACATACTCAGCTTGAAATTTCTGTTTGCCCGGTTTGCTTTTTGACTGAGGTGGGGTGTACGTGTTCTGTTGTTCCTGGCAGGAGCCGTTCGGAGTATGTGTAACGGGTAGTTATCACTCGCCTGGGAAGATATCTATGCTTTTCCTGACCGAAGATCATGGCGGAAGCTAGTGTATATATGTATGCAATGCAGTTAGGTTGCAAATGTTAACGTGTTTCGACTTGGTGCTGTAACAGATATTGACGGTCGAGTTCCTCCTGCCTCGATCGCCGCTGTGGGGGTCAACGCAAGCACATGTAAGTCACAACCTCCGGCTGCGTTAAATTACAACACATACCGCCACGACCGTGTGGAGAGTATGATAATAAGTGGCTGTGTGCCTAGAGAGAATTGGGTTAGGGTTATCTAACTCCAAACTCTCCTTCCCCCATCCATCATTATTCAGCACATCAATCTCTCCTGCTCAATTGCGCTGACGTTCAAGGTAGACTGAGTACTCTAGTTTCAAAGCTAACCATGGTGGAGCCTCGGTATCAGCCCCAAAATCAGACCCCAAGCCTCTAGTTGATACTACAGTCGCCATCAGAACGGTTGGTCTTGCATTGGATGTTTTGTTGGAATAAGTACATTCTTCCACTGTCCATATGATCTTCTTGCTTGAAAATAACATACTGAGTTGAAGGTGGGCGAGGATAGGCTCATAGACGACCATTATGGGATTCAGACTTGGGGGCCAGTGGATATGCATGCAGAACAGAGTTCTCTGCATCACCGATTGGAGATGGCAAGCGGGATGAGTATCAATTGAGGCAGCAACGTCAACAGTCACGAGGACTCGATTGTGATAACGCTGAAAGCTTGAATGAAGTCAGGCGGGTAGCACCGAGTTACACTGCCGCGCGGTACCAACAGCAGCAACAGCAGTAGCAAGCATATGTGCAGTTGTTGGGCGTCGTCTTTCTTGTCAATTATTTTAAATTAGTTGAGGAGTATTTTTAATTTTTATATTGTTTTTCCATTTGCAATTGGGTGGCCAGTTAATATTTCTCACCCTTGCTTGCTGTTTTGCCATCGCGATAGTACATATCATCCACATTTACATCAACCACTACCACTCTACGATCTCCTGGCTATTTTCTGAGCTCTTTCATCCTTGTAGTCCTTGGCAATCATGCTAGTGTTGTGTGTGCTCTCAGGGAAACGGGCGTTAAGTGGTATACGTCCCCGAAGCGTGGTCATTCGAGGAGCTCTGAACCGGCTTTGATCCACCAACGCCCCGTATTGCACGACGAAGATGTCTGCGTGTTCTATTTACTACTATCATGATCTCATGATCCAACAAGCTGGCTGTGTATTCGTGCGTTGGCAGCGGTGGATGCAGAAATGGCGGCGGGTAATATGGGGCCGGTAGACCGTCTTGAGAACTCGGATCTTGGGTGATATTGCTAGAAACCAGAGGAAGATACTTCAATCGGTGTTGCTTTGGTATCGCAGGTTTTAGAGGGTGTCTAAGTTTCATTTCTGTATCTTGCATGCGAAGTGCTTGGACATTCCCTTTGCAAATTGATTGTCATCTGGACGAGTATCGGCAGGCGCGTACAAAAGTTCATTATCTCTCAAACTACATGAGATCTCCACTGGCAATTCTGATGCTTCCATCGACATCACCCAAGTTAACTTTGCTCGAGATCCATTCCCGACATCCTTGACCATCTTATCTTCCTAGTTCTCATTTCACTCTGGATATACGGTTCGGTGTTAGTGAGGTTTTACTGATTGCTTCGTTGTCTTGGAGGAAATTGGGCTCACAGCTGTAGCTGTGACCTTGCACCGCACTCGTCCTGATAACAGCCTCACGAGTACCACGGATCTCGGGAGCGCAGCAGCACTACGAATCCTCGAGCCACCGACAGGGCTGCTTCCATTCACCGCTACATACATCCCCCCCGCTGATGAGCAGCTGTCTGCTCGGTATCGTGGGTGATCTAACATGCGTAAGTCTCTTGCCGAGTGTAGCGAACGTCTGATGGAATTCTGACCGCGCTACATTCGTACTGCAATACACAGAGATGAACTAAACACCCGAACCTAAGCTTCACATCCTTCCCGAAACCGTACTGTGCTGGAAGTTCGGAGGCCGCATCCGGACACTACCTGGATGAAATTACGTTCAATCAGAGCTACTGGGCCGAGAAATGAGGTTGGAACGTCATCGGCCATTCACAATACATGTTCTTAGCTGAAGATGCCATCTCAAGCGTGTCTGGCAATGAAATTTTTCATCTTGACCGTGCGAAAGGAGGTTGTAGGATAAACGCACTGGGGAAAACCGTAAAAAATATATACATATTATATATCACTCGTCCACACCAACAGATGTCATCTTAGTTTGAATAGAGTGCATAGGCCATAGACAAAATCGCTCATCTTGAGGGACCCATGCCATCCTCTATAGTTTGGTAAAGTATTGCTTAGGATGGCCTCGGACCTCGTCGCGTCCTGTGCGCAATGCTACTGCTGAGCCATGACCTCTTGATGACCGAACAATCTATACAGACTCCTGGAATAATAAATACCGAGCCGTCGGAGCTCTCTCCATTGGCTGGAATCTATCCCCTCGACTAGTATATGTAACAAGTACTGGATAGGCTACATGCCACCAAGGGTGTATATACAGTACCAGTGGAGGGGATAGATGGCAGAATAGAAGAGAAAGCTTGTAACATATTGCTAAATTTCTCCGTGATGTGGTTATTTGAAGGCCAATTCCCCTCCAGCTAGTTGTTTGAGAAGATATCGTGCATGTGCAATCACGAGGCGATGAAGGCACAAAGGACGTCTTTACAAAAAATCAGGAGAACCGTATTAAACTCCGCCAATTGCCCATCCTGTCTAGTTGAGATGCCTTATCCCAGAGGTAAGTGGGAAGCGGATCTATTAACCACCAGCACTGTGAATAATGAAACCTAACGATATGGAAGGAATATACAGAGCTAGCTATGGTGTTTCGATGAGGGGGCTTTGAAGTAACAAACACCAATAAAGAGGGTGAGTGCTGTTTGATGATCCAAGAAGCTTCCATGATGCAGCAATAGATGGTTAGAAGTCCTGATTCCTGGATCAAGAGAGAAGCTTCTTTCCAAACGGTTACTTTTGTATGATAGATAGAGAATGGAGCATGATATAGGTAATTCAAAATAGCATCACGGTAGCTGCCAGTAGATGCTGGTGAGAAAGCACTTGGTTTTCGACACGCAAGCAACGACACTCGCCAATTAATGTATCACCAGAAAACAGAGCACAGCAGAAGCTCCCCTGGTAAAAACGATGCTGACGACTCATACTCAGCACTAAATCTACTCCGTATCCTAGCCACATGTATAGCTCAACTTTTTCTCCCTACTGCTGCCGCTAATGGTGTCGGTTCTTATTCCTGCGATAATACTTTTATCTTGCCATGCTTGAACACAAGCCCCATTAATCCTGCCTATGGTGTCGCTGGCCGTCCTTCCAATCTTGAATACCTCGTCATTGGGACACAAAGTTGCCGTTGAAGACACTCTCATTGCCTCTTTCTATTCTGACGAAGTTGGCGGAACGGCCAAAGGCTATGACAATTGGTAAAAGTTAGAAGCGTACTTATATTATAGCATGTAGGGAGGAAATTCATACGTCTCAACAACGGTCCAAAACCCGGCGACATTTATTACAGCTTCAGAAACATCTAGCGGGAGTTCAATGGCGTCTCCTTTTCTTTTCGAAGGAGTCGGTTATAAGCAGACAGTACCGGTATGTCTGCCTCTAAAACACTTCGGAACGCAACAATTCCATCAACAGGTCCAATCAACGCCCGCCTCCCTACATAACCCGCTAGCTTGCATCCATGTGGGTTCTTAACCAGCTTATATTTCTGGGTGGCTTATTCTTTCGTTTGGACATGTTCTGTCTTTTTGTTTACCAGGGGCCGGTTAGTTCCAGTGTAATATGAGGCCACTACGCTTGGCAGTCGGTAGAACGTGAGCTGCAGTAACTCCAATAATATAATTGCGGGATTGATTCCTGATGAAGCTGACCGTACTCCCCACTTTGCAAAGTAACCACCAAAGGAGCCAGCTTCTTCGAGCTACCACATGTCTCCAAGAGATACTGGCTTTGCTTCAAGCTGACTCAGCTGTACCGATTGCCGTTCCCAACGGTTAGCACTAATTCGCCCATTTTTATCGTTGATTTAAACGATGCAGTATTGGCCACGAGACGAGTTGTCTGGGACCTTGGCCCGGAGATATCCTGGGACGGTTTCTGAGAAGCTGCGAGATAACCCGGGAATATGTGAATGATGACTTATGACCGGAGATGCCACTATGGCGATTTATCGACTGAAAAAGTACTGACCTAGCGAAAATATTCTGTTCTTGTCAGCGCGTATCGAATTCAATTAGTTGAATACTCACATACATCATCGTCAACAGGTTCGGTCTTGATCTAGCTATGGAGGCTCAGCGGGGAGACATTGTGGATGATAGTCGCAGTGAATAAGGATGAAAGTGTCCCAGGCTTGCAAATACTATCCGAGCGAGAATGATCTGTACGCTAGGCATCAAAGGAATCACGGTGAAGGGCACCACGTCGAAGTAAAGCAGGATCAAGAGTCCACGGAAGTCCACCACCTCTTCTTCGATAGCTACTCGGTCTAGAAATGTCTTTGCGCCGAATCGTTGTGACAATTATATCTCTAAAGCCTTCGGTTCTTTTACGGGGTCTGCACTCGCTGCTCTATTGGTTCCAAAGATACCACTACTGCGACTGTCTTATATAAGGTTATTGAAGGATAGTCATAAGGAATTCTGTATATAAACTTTAGTACGGGACGTTTCGGGATAGATGCAACTGGTGTTCTCCTCTTGAGGATATGCGGTGCTCTGAGTCGGTTTGGCTAGTGAGCACTAGAACCTACGTAGGTAGCTTCTGTTGTTCATTCACCACGTCTTTATCGTCGCCTTGTTGTATGTGTTCCGACCCTGTTGTCAAGTAATTTACTTTGCCAAGCCGGCCTACTTACCAAGGGGCACGCTTTGCAACTGGGTCAACCTATTTGGCAAGCAAGCCCGGTCCAGTGGTCAAGTGAAGAACTTTATGACAGGGTCATCTCTTAAGCTGATCCAGTTATAAAGTTCCACACTTTCTACTCAGGTGAAGTAAGGTTTTTGCTCCAGTGATAAGGTGGAAGTTCCCAAAGCTGGTAAAGGGAATGCAAATTAGGTAACCCATCCACAGATTGAAAATGAGTCAACACAAGCTGGCCTGGAGGAAGAGCTTGAGGCTCGTTTCATGGTTGGGGCTCGTGAAAACTTGCGCTCCATCTCACTATCTCCAAAATGTTTGTACATGTCAGTGGATTGTACTAGTACTGCAACAGCCTGAGGAGACCCCAATTTTAATTAATTATGAAGGAAGGAGTTCTGGGTAATAGGTGTGGTTAGTAACTTTGGCTGCTCACTTGGTAAGTAGACCGGCCTCTTGACAAAGTAAATTGTTTGACAACGGGGTCGGAACATATGCGTCGAGCCGAGCCAGAGGAAATCAGGGAACCCGGAGTTGTAGTATGTATAAAACGAGAGGCATCATACCTGGTGGAAAAGGGGTGAACTATGGATATAGAGGTTACGCTGGACTCGCATATTCACATGTATAAAATAAGACCCGCGAGACCTACAGGCCATCTTGTAGTTTAAGGAGTCTAGAATAACTGCGGTCTCGTAATGTCCTCGCTATCACCACGGAAATTTCCTTCGAACTTGGCTCAGAGATTGACGTCTCATTACAAAACCAACACGCCGCGACCGCTAAAATTACCCCAGCTCTGATCATTCCCTTCCTCTCGCTTTCCGCCTTCCCTCCCTCTCCTCATCAGCATAGTTTGCAACGCCTCCCAAGTATCGTCATCCCCCATATCTCCTCCTCCCTCGTATCCTCGTGATTGCCCGAGGAATGGTACCATTCCTCAAAAATGCGCTGTTCAATTTGGCGCTCCAGGTACTTCTGGCTTTCGACATCCAGTAAACGCGCCGTCTCTTATGGTGATGCTGGCGTGAGAAGTGGAATGTCTCTTCCGCACAAATTCTAAAATTAGGAAGTGTTGAGTGGGACCTCATATTGGCCCGCAATATCTTTACGGAGTTGGCAGACCTCCTCATGGAAACGCTTGTGAAACGGGTCCCCATGGCGCATCATGTCGTCCGCCAGCCTGGTGCTGCTTAACCCCACTTCCTATTCATTCGCAGTGTAGGATTTTGGATCTGTTTGTCGCACAGCGATGACTTAAGTTCTTCCTACCCTCGTACTCCTGTTCGGCGATTTTGAGTTCAGCTTCCAATACCTGACTTCGCGGTACTTGTTTTTGACGTATTCCTCTCGAGCACGTAACTCCTTCATCTTCGCCGCAACATGCTCCTTGAGTTTCTTGAACTCCTTAATCTTGAAATATATGTGGCTGTAGCCGACCACTCCCCACTCTCCGCCGACCACCCCTCCATACCGATGTCCATAAATGAGCTTCACCTACGCCCCAAGATGAAGCTCAAGAACAATGCACGTCTTTGGGGAACTTACCCATTTAAACTTGTTCCTGTGACTCCCAGGGCATACGCTCACTGGCACGTGCACCACGTCCACCATGCCCACCGTATGTCACCCTCCTTGCTCCACTCGGGGTCGTTTCGACGTGTGCCGCTCCTGCTCCTCCTTCAACACTCTATTCTCCTCCCTCAAAGCTCGGTCCGTCTTTTCCAACTGATGCTTCTCCCCCTTCAACTCTCTCACAGGCTGCTGAGCATCCCACTCCAGCAATCGTTTTATATTGTCGATATGCAACTCGACACGGTTCTTTGGGCCGTAGCCAAGTTCGCTTCAGCCTCCTTGGCTTCTTGTTCGGTTCGAACCAATCGCTTGATTGGCCGTGCAATTTTATTGACTGAATTGCTCATCGCCCTAGTTTCGACGATTATCATTCGGATGCTATCATCGTGCATATTTTTTTGCTGGGCTTCGATTCGCTTTAGCCGTTGTACTATATCTGACTGCTACCGTTCAAACGCCTGCAGCGCAACTTCGGCTTGCTCTGCTACAGTTGTGAGTCGGACGTGTTGTTGTTTAGGTGGCTTCCACTGGCGCAGCTCGTGTCACTGAAGATGTCACTGGCCCAATGGACGCTGGTTCAGTGACGGCCTGCGGCAAGAAGGATTCTTGGTCACCATTGTTTGTCCTCCCACAAAGCACTCGCCTTCCTGTACACAAAATGCTGCTCAAAATCACCAAGGTGGGCGAGTATACGTCTTGTGTTCGCCTCCTCGGCTTTGCGGGCAAGGTTTCCGCTCTGAATTTGCGACAAATTTATCTACTAAAGATGCGGGAATGTGTGATAGCTAGAAGACAATTAATACGAATGTCACACAGGACTGAGTGCAAAATAGGAAGCAGATGGTTTAGAACGGGTTCTCGGCACTTTTCCTTAGAGAGCTTTAGAAACTTGTTTCAGTTCGAATTCTCCCGAGCCAAAAAGACAGTCGATCTGGTCAGTACAGGTAAGCCACAAGAAAACATAATACCGAGCCTCAAGGTTCGTACAAGATTTCGAGCGTGACGATATTTTCAATATCAAATGCCCAAGAGTGGGCTAATTTTGTAATAAATATCTTCAGACGGGCCCTCTGTGACGCGTGACGTCCAAACTTTGACGCCTAGTACGGTACACGACACTCCATGCACCGAACGCCAGGTAACAAGCAGAGGACAACGTCAGATCACTATTCCTAGAATTCAGCAAGCCATTCTGGAACCACAACGTTCTCATAGTAATCCAGTGCCTTCTCCAGAATTGGCTCGAATTGTCTCAAGTCCCCTCCCCACTCAAAAGCTGGCACCCACCGAAGATATCCAATCTTCAGCCGTCTCCTGAGGCTTTGTGCGGGTTCCATCTCATACTTTTCATCTCCCATGACCATGTTCTGCTCGCCATTCAGCGAAATGACATAGAACAGCGCCTTAATATCCCAGGATAAAACCATTCTTCTTGGCGGCTTGTTTGATTATCTCCAAGGCAGCTTCTTGCATCCCAGGATCCTTCTTGGAGCCATATTTAGCAAAACGGACGAAATTAGGAAGGCGTACAGAGCATCCATTGCTGAATATGTTACTAGTACCAACGGTGGTGAGATGTATATAAGATTGGCGAGCACACCCTGAGAGATATAGGTGAACCAACTAAGACAGAAATTATATTTCAATAATATCACATGGAGGAATAATAGGATTTGCAGGCACCGAAAGACCGTCGTTGAGGCGCTATTCACGAGGGTATTTGAGGATTCCGGAGTGAACACGGACGGGCAGAGGCTCATCGCGCAGGGGATGTGTGCGCCGCCTCTGGGTGCTCCAATGCCAGGTATCTAACTAGTCCACTATTAGCAAAAAATCACATACAAGATATAAGGCCGAGTGAACCTTAGAGAGTGGAGCGTATGCATTGTAATGGTTGTTGCACTTAGTTGTAAGTAGTGCTGGGAAGTTGCGTTAGTTTGAATGATGAGGTGGTAAATATAGGTACCCACATGTGTACTATCCTCAATTAAAAGCGCCAAGACTTCTTCGAGTAACTAAGCCAATGACATCACTTCCGAAGTCCACCACTACATGGCCTCAGCTTCCCAACCTCTACACAACGTGCAACAGTTCCAGATGGCATCGCGGCGTCTAATTGACCTCTTCGTCATTGCCAATGCCTCATCCTCCATCGCCCGGAAGCATCTCCTCATCCGCTCCCATCAGCTGAATGTATACGCCGCTACAACGAGCATCAGGAAGACATTGAAATACAGACCTCAACCACCCGTCAAAGACACACCTTCACAGCCCAAAAAAGAAGGCGTCGAACAGGATAACTACTATACTCTCTCTACGGCGAACTCGGCGACCTCGAAGCCGAAGCCGAACGATGATCTTATAATACACCAGCATAAGACAGACAAAAGACCTCTATCGGATGAAGTCTTGAAGTCGTGTACACCACCACCACTAGAAGCTGCAAAGCGACCACAACACCAATATGAAACCACCATACCATCAGAAACCGCAGACCCCCTGTCAATGCCGGAAACCCATCGGGATGTGGTGGGACAAGACGATATCAAGGCGGAGAAATTGACGGAGGGTATTAACAATGATGTGTTCTATCTTAAGCATGAGGGTACTTCGTCAGTGGTGTCAAATCTGCCCAGGGCGAAGATTCCACGTGATACTAAAGGGGAACAACCACGCTCTGCTGGGGGAATCAATGCGACGGAGTTTAGTCGAAGTGTTGCTGAAGTGCTAGAGGTGGAAGAGAATCTTGAAGATTTGGGGGCGCAGGTGTTTCAGTCAAGGAGAGCGAGGGGGTTATTTAGTGGGAGGATAAAGGTGTTGAAAGGGGAAGAGCGGAAACAAAAAAATATGCCGCAGGGCGTGGTATATGAACTCGTGAAGGAAGATGCTGTCAAGACGAAATCACCACCGAAGCTAGAGGTGGAGGAGATAGATCAAGCCGTTGTGAAAGAAGTTGAGCATCTCCCCGAGGAGTTGAAAGTAGGCCAGAAAGAGACAGAAGCGCTTGCCGCGGATATATCACAAGATGCGCAAAAATCATTCGATGTTAAGGTATGTATTCCGAAGAAACCTACTCAACACTCCAGCAAATGCTGATCGTTCGGCTGACTTAGTCCTCTCCTCTTCCTAGCAACCAGAGAAGATCTCCTATGAAATGACCGCCTCTCGTGTACCTTCATCACGCGTGGGTCGGCTTTTCCATTACGGCGGTCTTGCGGCGGGGATGGCATGGGGTGCTGCCAGTGAGTCAGTGAGACGTGTAGCTGGGGGTGCCGGCGACACTGCAACAAGCGTTATGTTCAGCGAAGCAAACGTGGAGCGTCTCGTGAAGAAACTCAGTCGAATGCGAGGAGCAGCCTTGAAGCTGGGGCAGATGATGAGTTTTCAAGGTATACCTAAGCCTTTGAACCTCATAACTGCACCTCTCTGACCTTGATAGATAAATTCCTCCCCGCACCATTCCAGGAGGTTCTCACTCGTGTGCAGGACAGCGCAGATTACATGCCAGCTTCTCAACGGGATAAAGTCCTTGCGGCAAACCTTGGCCCCGATTGGCGTGACCTGTTTTCAGAGTTCTCGGAGGTTCCAATGGCGGCTGCTTCTATTGGACAAGTCCATTCTGCAAAACTAGCCTCGAATGGAGTGCCGGTTGCAGTAAAGATTCAGTATCCTGGTGTTGCGGCATCAATATCTTCTGATCTGAACAACTTGGCAGTCCTCCTAACTGCCTCACGACTTCTCCCCAAAGGCCTCTATCTCGATAAGACAATAGCAAACGCCCGCACAGAGCTGGGCTGGGAATGTGACTATATCCGTGAAGCAGAATGCGCAAAACGATTCGCAGAGATCCTAGAGAATGAGAAGGATGTATTCCGTGTTCCGAAGATCTTTGACGATGCGTGTGGACCTCAAGTATTAACCATGGAAATGATGAAGGGAATCGCGGTCACAAAGACGATGAAGAACTTGACGCAGGAGGAGAGGGATTTTATCGGAACCCAGATTCTGGGTCTATGTTTTCGCGAGGTTGCTCAGTACAAATTCATGCAGACGGATCCAAACTGGACCAACTTCCTCTGGAACGTAGCGGACAAGAAGGTTTCCCCACTCTTATCCCCTCTCTCCCATCACCCAATCACTGACCCAAGTAGATCGAACTCCTCGACTTCGGTGCCTCCCGCGAATTCCCAGACTCCTTCATATCTCTGTACACGTCCGTCCTCAAAGCCGCAGCAACAAATGACCTCAACGCATGTCGTGAATTCTCTATTAAACTCGGTTACCTAACCGGCCTAGAGTCTGAGGCGATGACAAAAGCACACGTCACCTCGATCCTTACACTCGCAGAGCCATTCTCGGTTAATGCACCTGAAATCTATGATTTTAGCGATCAAACAGTGACGGAGAGGGTTAAGGCTCAGATCCCGTTGATGATTCGGGAAAGGCTTGCACCACCGCCTGAGGAGACTTATAGTTTACATAGGAAGCTTAGTGGCGCGTTTTTGTTGTGTGCTAGGTTAGGGAGTAGAGTCCCTTGTAGAAGTATTTTTGTGAAGGCTTTGGGGGAGTAGATGGTTTGTGGGGCTGTTAGATAGGATTAGATGAGGGGTGCAGAAATAGAGGGTTGGTTTGGGATGGTTTCTCAGATATGGTATAATAGGTATAGAGTGACGGTTTATGAACCCATTGATCCCTGTATAGACCAGGATTTCATACATATATCTTAGAATAAGGAATTGTAGGGATTGAAAAAACCCATACAACTCGAGTACACCGCTCAAAGCGCGAGCGAGCACAGTCTCGTTTTATAGATGTTTGGTATAGATACATATCCGTAAAGATATCATGGACAGTTTCAACACACTCCCATCACGCCTCTCCCCTAATTCCAGAGCTCTGGCTGCAAATTATATCCCGTATCGAGTGAGTGGAGTAAACGTCAACGTTCACGAAAAGTCACTCGGGAAGCCCGGATTTCAATCATCGCCATGTCTCCAGACAGTCACTCTTAAATGACAATCCAATGTCATCTCTTCTGAATGCTTGAGCGATCATCTGCCACTTGGTTTTAGTTGGTGAGGTGTGGAAGAGGTTTAACTAGAATGTACAGTACACACAATTACTTCGAAGCAAGCTTTTCCACAACTACATATGACCACCAGTTGTAAAGAGAGTTTCTTCCCAGCTCCAGTCATTCTATAAACTCAAAGAACAAAAGTCATCAGTTCTAAGGAACACCTTAAATGAGAACATAGTCCTAAGAAATACCCCGCGCAAACCAGCTTCTCTATATTCATCCGCAGCCTCTCTCGGGAATTTATGTGCTGCTGCCTTATAGGCTTTAAGAATGTACCCGCAGACAGCAAATAACGATATTCTTTGGAGATGAAACCCAGTGTCGAACAGTTCCGCTCTCAATCCCTTACCAAATCTGGTATAACACCTTCAAATGCATATAGCCAGATTTTCAACCCTTCATACTGTCACGATCTTTGATCTCACTTAGCTAACTTTTGAAGGTGCTGGCATCTGCGAACGAGTTCGCATCTTGTGGGTGAGACGGTGGGAGAAATAAGTATTCTGGAGAAGTTAATATGGATCATAATGTGATAGTAAGGGGATAGGATGAACCTCTGGTAGTTTTGAGTTTGAAGAGAATGGGAGCTGGGGCGTATCGGAGGGTAGCGAGGCTTGCAGGTGCAAGGTAGGCCGGACCCTGGCTGAAACTTGTGGTCGACTGGTTGAGGTGAGCACCTACGGATCGGTAGTCTGAACAAGAAAACGAGAGAAAGAGGAGAGGAAGCAAAAAGAATAGTGGGAAGGGGAAGGAATGAGCACATACAAACTGTGGGATGGTGAGGGTAGATGATTGGGTTGTAGCAAGTGGAATGGTGAGGGTAGATGGTTGGGTTATGGTGCTAATTTTTAATTCGGATTTCAGGCTCATTCAAACAGCATGTATCGGTTGGAAGTGGTCAAGAAGTCCCTTGAGGATTGATAATAACCTCGACCACTAAAGAGAATACGGATCGGATATGGATTCGCCATCTGCATCCCAACAGTTAGTCAGTTCAGTTCAACCTGAAGCAGGAACTTGACATACTTTGTGCAATGACCCACTCTCCGACTCGTTGAAGACTTAGGGTAGTGGGTGGGAGCTCCGCCATCTAACCGGCTCGCCCGGAGGCGGAGGTGATAAGGGTCCTGTCATACTCTAGCTAGAGTAAATACAGTATGAATAAACAACAACAACAACAACTCGTTGAAGACTGCGCTTTTGTATGATAACATAAACTAATTCTATAAGCACTTCGACATCATAGATTCGAAGCTTCGATGTTAGACTGCTGTCATGTCATGGTAGATCTTCTTGGAGTCTGACTTCGCTGGATTATTGTTATAAGTGGACTGTGACGTCTGTCTATATGGCGTCGCTTCATTCATTCTCTCCTCGAGCTAGATGAGTGGGAGGTAGTTTTGTCAAAGGGAAGAGAAGAAACGAAAGTCGGACTTGCGGTTTTATAAAGTGAACATTCGTCGGCGAAATAGATATTTGGTGAATGCCCTGGTGAGCTTGAGTTGAGAGGACAGACTGCTATGTGTATTAGGCCGCTTCATTCACTCCTTCATAACAAGTACTCCTTGAGGGAGGTACTTTAGTAGTTTCGGAGCAGGAGACGCCGTAGTTACTTTGGGAGAACAGGAGGGGTAACATCCGACTTCGACTTCGATTTCGAGTTGGGTGATGAATCAGACTCTGCTTTCTTCGTCTCTCTGCGTTCTTGTTCTCTCACTTGTAGTGGATCCAATAGTCAATCATGTTTATCATGAACAGTTCCACATCAGCGATTTTCCATTAACGTTGTATACCGATTGTCTTGTGGACCTTGACTAACTAAGGGCGCCAAAGCTCGTTGTAGTGAGTACGATCTTTCAGGTTTTGTCTGAAAGTAAGAGAAGAAATCGAAATTAAGTTAGCTTGCGGGTTTATAAAGTGGTCGTTCGACGGCGAAATAGGTATATATTCGGTGAACGCTATGGTGAGCCTGAGTTGGTGTTTAGTGAATGCTCTGGTGAGCTTGAAATGCCCTGGTGAGCTTGAGTTGAGTAGACGGATGAAGCCCAATTACAGACAGAAGTCGTATTAGGTTTTCCTCGAACTGGGTCAGACCCTAAAATACACCCTTGTTGATAACGAATTAGATTCCGGGTTTAGAAGGATGCAGTGTTAAATCGGCATACCGGATGAAGTGGAAATCATCAAACGCAAGCCGATGGAGGACAAATCGTAGGAATGGAATCTGGTTCCCATCTTTCCAATCATCAAACTTTCCTACAAGTAACTCCGAGTGACATCACCTGATGCTAATTGAATGTTTTGGGTACACTTAGAATCGTAGCAATTATAAAATCCAAAAATCCAGATGGACTTTAGATCTCTAAGACTAGAGGAGCAGTCCCATAACATATTTCCATGCAACTTGGTCATCCAAGATCATACTATTACGAGACTGGGAAGGGGGAGGGGGGATTCTCAACTATCGTAAAACAAAACCCATAATTCATTTTAGTAACGACGAAATCGAAACAATTGTTTCCAGCATATCCGACAGAAGCCCCCAACCAAACCATGCAGTAACAAGAGAGGACATTCTCCATCAACCCTAACACCAAACGCCTCAAATAGCAACAGTCCACAGATAAACGTTACATCAATACCAGAAAACAGTTCAAAAAAAAAAAGCAATATTGAAAAATTTCGGACTTCACTATTACCGCATAGTAATTGCTGGGAAGAAGCGTCTTCCAACCCAACCATATGCACCAATAAATTCTGTATCGGATTGTCAATAAGCTTACCGGCGTTTGTAGGCCAAGGACGACAAACCTATGTCGATATTTTTCTGTGCGGGAGTGGCAAAGAACTTGGCGAGAATATATCTCCCGGAACTGTATCGGTGTCTTAGTATACTGTGGAAGAAGAGGGATAGTGGATAGCGGTCATACATTGCCGGTTCAAAGTTAATCACATAGTTCGGCGTTCTATCTTTGTGGCTGAATGTTGCGTGCGGTTGTAGAAGCTCTGCAGGAGGAGGTCGAGACTGATTGATTTGATCCTCCACATTTGTCCACAACGGTGACGACGAAGGGGCACCGCCACCCCCTCGTGGCACAGTGTTAGGGTTGCGAGGATTGCGCAATATAGGAGGAAAAGGTCGTATCGCCGAATCCGTATCGTTTGGATCACCGGAATCAGATTCCAAAAACCTGAGATCGTATGACTCGTCGTCACTGCTGTCATCGCAGTCGTCCATTTCGTAATGCACCGTGTAGTTTGTTCGATACAACAGATCGGTTTCGTCCATTGTGATGAAGATCATCCCCGCACAAACACTGTCTCGAGCATCAGAAGCTAATTATCCTTACGGGTGACAGCAAAGAATATTGACCACATACGGAGAAGTGTATCCTCTTGGGGGAGCACGAATGACGAGTTTCTGAATAGAAAAGCAATCCCCATCAACATGTCTTAATATCATATTGCAACGCATGTTCTTCGTGCAGTATACTTGGCCATCATCAGCTGGGGTGTGTCCCTCCACGTTGAGTAACTCCTACGTACCACTGGAATCATCTCGTAGAGCACATTCTGGGCTGTAGTCAAAGGCGTGGCTGTGGCCTTCGTGCCTCCCGCCATCGCAGAACCTCAATTCCATGTGCAGCTGCTCCATCTCAACCTGACCACTTCTTTCTGTCCGGCGACGTTTGCTGGAGGGTTCCTCTGGTGATCTTGGCATCGGGGGAGTGCTTAAACCAGGATTAGGGATAGCGCGCATAGGATTCTGGAATCGTCTGGTCCTATTCCGCGATTGTTCCCAACGTTGGGCATCATTGCGGCGAGTTAAACGTGTTGCATTGCGTCGACTGAGTGCCGAGGAGAGACTTCCCGTGGAGCCGGAGATGCTGGCTCGGACGTCAGAGAGCATGGGCTCGTAATCGGGCGGTTGCAAGTTATTCTGTTACAGGTCAGCATTGTCTGTCCCACTATGGCAGTGATATTCGAGGGCAGTATCACGATAGCAACATACCATGGTTGTATGTAGAGCTCTGAGGAATAGTGATCTGGTGTGGGGCTCTAATCAAGGATAACACGCTGGTCGGACCGCCTAGCTCTCTGCTTTAAACAGTAGTGTAACAAAATAGTCCTAACTAAAGGTTGGGACGAATGCGAAATGATACTTCAGTAGCTGGGTACCAAGTGCTGTAATGCGTTTGGACATTCACAGGCTGAGGACAGCGACAGCGACAGTTTGATTCGAGGATGAACGGCGAGGCTACAAAACGGCGAGCAAGAAGAGACTAAATCTCGTCTGGCTTATTCATGCATTCAATACTTCGTGATGGATCATGTGCCTTCCTTTGTGAGCGTTTTGCACCCAAGCTCCATTCCAAGGTTCCTTCAATTAACGTTTGCCGTTTGACATCCCGTACACTGCATTCAACGTTCAAACCCTATTGTGTGTATGCTGGCGTTGATTGGCCACTAGTCCGATTTACTCAATCAGAAACAGCAGATCCGGCACTTCCGCTCGACTGAATGGGGTCGAGATATTTTCACATTTGATTTTGTTCGAGACGCAGCGTTCAAACCCCTCGACGGAAATCTGCTTTTGCTGGGGATTTTCTGAGCTGAAAGACGTCATTTGGACGATCGCGTTAAAACGACAGCTCGGTTTTGAGAAGTTTGATTGGCGGTGACATCTACAGTCAGACTTGGCGGGTTCCTACATATGCACTTCGCACAAGCAATGATGTACCTGAGAAAAAAGATATCGAAAATCCATTGTACTGAATTGAATCATGTCACAGCTTCACCAAACCAAGGACCAAAATTAGTCATTCCTTTCGTCTATAGTACAAATATTCTCTACCGACATAGTGCCATGCCCGCCACAGCAACATTGGCGAGGCCATGAGGAAACGCTGAAATTAACTGACTAGAAGGGTCCGGTGCCGGTGCTTCCTCCTCTTCCTTCTCCTCATTGACTTTCTTCTTAGGCACCTCCATCTTCGCCTCTTTACGCTTCTCCTTCAAGCTCATTTTCATATCTCACTCACCCCCTTGGTCGAAGAACACATTCGTGTCTATAGGCATTTCATACCAACCTTCTACCTCCTTAACGATATCTCACAGCACTTTATCTTCGAACGCATTCTCCTTCGCCTTGGTGATGTTACTGTGGCTCCTGTAGTATTGCCCTAAGGTAAACACGAGCAGTCACCCAAGTGCTCTGATTCCCCCCCTCCGCACAGCACGAATCTCGTTGGTATCTCGCCTTGTGTACAACTGGTTCATGCGGTCCTGAGGCCTAGGGCGTAGTCTCGCCAAGTTTTCAGTTGTGTTCCCAAAGATCCTCAGGTAAGATACAGTTCTTGTAGATCGCCGTGACCTCTTCAAGGATTCAGTTCTCTGTCCAGTTGTACCTCTCCACACCCCGAGAAACTCGTAGACTCCCGCAAGACTTCTCTGTGAACCTCCAAATTGATAATTCTATTAAACGAAAGCTCGATAAGGCATAGGCGAGAGATGAGCCCGAAGATCTAGTCAAACTGAGCGCCCTCGGTCAGAGAGATGCATTAGAACGACTTCTTGCTCTAGTTAAACGTTAATGAAATTCGATAGTTGTATAGAGGAATTGAGTTGGAGCTAGTATGCTCCGATTTCCACGTCTCTGCTCCCTCTAGCAGGACGAAGGAATGGCTGGCTGGAGATATTTCTCAAAAGTAGAACGTAGGATCGCCGCGGTGCTTGCTTCTACAAGTCGGGATGGGATGTAAACTGAGGAAGAGTGGCTAGGAATGTCATCGGAGGGCATGCTGGGGGATTCTGAGATAGATATTTATGTAGTTGTACTCTACAGTACTATGGCCGGTGTCGTTCAAAGGTTAGGGTTTTATCGTAGGGCTGAGTAGCTTTCGCCTTTCGCGCTTAGTTCTGGGTGTCTCGAGTTCGAGAAGGTCCATTTCAAGGTTGATTGTTGTTTTCTTGACGTCCGATGTTTGGCATCTCGTCCAGATGCAGCTTGCAGAAGATGTCACTTTTGCGATCGCGATAAGCGACCGCTCGATCTTGTGGAGTTTGATTTGGGGGTAGTGGCTTGGCGCGTAGCTATCCCGCTGCTCTTTAACTTCCTTCAGCCTTCCCAACACTCCCATCATCATCAACCATGGCAACCTCCAACCAACAAGTCGAGCAGGTTCCCATGCCGAATACCGACGATCTAGCTAGCGCAACTGCCACTGCGATGGCTACTTCGCAAACCATTTCTGCAGGTCAGCAAACCCTTTACACGTTCGCTACCGGAATAGTATTCTGATAAAACATTCCTAGACGAGGTTGCTCTCTATGATAGACAGATCCGACTATGGGGAATGGAGGCACAAGCACGGTTTTAACCATTAACCCTGCTCCTGAAGCTCCCTAAACTGACCATCCACCAGGATGCGCAATGCAAACATCCTCATCATCAACATGCGTGCCCTTGCCAACGAAATCGCAAAAAATCTCGTTCTCGCTGGTATAGGATCGTTGACTGTCCTTGATCCAGACTTTGTGGAGGAGGATGACTTGGGCGCGCAATTCTTCATTTCGGAGGAACACGTTGGTATAAATGTCCGTTACGCGTATCCCGTTGTGGGCGTCTTCCGTTTCATGGGCTTACGGTGGTAAAATACTCGCAGAGAGCCAAAGCCGCAGTTCCAGCTATACAACGACTGAACCCCCGTGTTTCCGTCCACGCCGATACCGAGAGGATTCAGGACAAACCAGTAGAGTTCTTCAAGAACTTTGATATCGTCATAGCTACAGATATAGACCTGGATAGCATGGTTAGTTGGTTGAAATCACACGGTGGGGCTTTACTAACCCGTGGAAGCTTCTTATAAACGATGCTACCCGCAAGTGGAATATTAGCTTCTATGCCGGAGCTACATACGGATTTTATGGATTCATCTTTGCCGATCTTATCTCGCATTCTTTCGTCATAAAGCGTATAAGGTCCAACATCAAGACCCAAATCGGGAGGGAAACGCGCACTCGCAGCGTCATTTCCACAACAGAAAAGAAGGAAGGCGATACGATTTGGGAGTTTGTCACGAAACAGGAGATTTACTGCCCTCTGTCTGAAGCTATCCGTTCCGAGGTTGATAACAAGTGGCGGCCGAAAAAACGCAAGATGGTTCCATCGGTCCTTCCAGGCATCAAAGCGTTATGGAAGTTTCAACAGAAGCTTGGACGCTTGCCGCAGTCGACCAGAGAGGATTTTGCCGAGTTTACTAAGATTATGACGGAGGTGGATAAAGAGCTCGCCCTCCCAGAGGAGCTTGTCAAGGCCGAATTCATCAGGTCTGCATTTGATTCCTATCTCCGCTCTAAGCTGCACCGTACTAATGTTTAATAAGACAATTTGTGGAAAACGCTGCAGCGGAGTTATCGCCTGTTGCAGCAGTCCTCGGCGGCCTCCTTGCACAAGACGCAATTAATACGCTAGGCAAGATGGAGCAACCAATCCAGAATCTTTTGGTGTTCGATGGAGACATCAGTGTTGCGCCGATTGTTGTCCTGGCTCTGCAGCCTGAAGATTAATCGGTAGGATTTTTTCTCAATTGCAGGATGGTACTAGGTTTTGGGGGCATACCATTTTATGGTGCATTAATGGGCGATATGGATTGTATCTTTTAGCGGTTTTCATACCTTGGGTTTCTTTGTGCGGTTATGGAATTTTTGTTGGTGGATCTTCCTGGGCAACAATTTGTCTGTATATTTACTTTAGCCATAAAAAGACTAGAAGAGCTTGCGAATGCTGTACGCATTATTATTATTATCATCATCATTCACATAATCCCAGATCTTGCCTCCGAATGATGAGTTGTTGATCCACATACGTCACTTCTGCCTTTCTGAGTTTAATGCCGAAATTTAATATCCGAACTGTGCAACGGGCACCGAACTGAAAATGAATTCTCCACGACTGCTACTACGAAGTCTTCCATCCGGCACTACCCTTCGTGCCTCTACCCACCGACCTCTCATTTGTCTAAAACAATGTTCTCTTCCTCCTCCTCCTCTAGGGCGGTTTTCAACCACCGCAATCGTAGCTCGTCCGAAAGCTCCTACAGCATCAACACCATCGTCGCATCCGCAACCACAACCACAAGATGAAGTTAGCTCCCCGATCTTACGGGTTACAATCTTTCCTAACCAATCTCCCCAATAGCCAACCCAGCAGCAATTCGAAAAGAAGAAAGCCGCGCGCTCAACCACCACCAAAAGTTCTCTCCGGCGTGCAGCAGTAGTATCAGAGCGCAGACTATCCACGCCGGGGGGGACATCCCAAACCAAAGTAACACCCCCCCCCCCCCCTTTCCTCCTCTCTTTCTCATTAACAACCCAACCAGCGCTGTACCGCCTACTGCACAGCCGAAAAATACAACCTCCAACACGCAGCAACACTCCTCCGCAATGCAGGCTACACTCTAGACCCAACAAACACTGGTCTAACAGACCAAGTAATCCACCTCCAACTCCCCATCTCCCCTGATGACATCTTAGGCGACATCTTCATCTTCCCATCCGGAAACATCGTTTCCTGGTCCCTCCCTTCCTCCACTATCTCCTCCCTCGCAAACCTTATCACCCCCGCCGCAGAAACCGTATTCACAAAGGATGTTGAAACAGAAGATCTGGAATATACGGAAGACCCGCGGGTTCGGAAGTCAAGAGTAGGAGGGGATATCATCATCCTCGGAACTGCACCGAGCGAGAATTACATCCCCACAGGCACTGGCAGTTCCCCCCCCCAGCAGCAGCAGCAGCAGTAGAGGTGGATCAGGACACATTCCTCAACATCACCCTAGCCAAAATCGCGTTCTCGTCGGGTCTAGCTCGGTCCACAAAGTTGGCGGTTCTTGAGAGTTTATTGGATAAATACCTAGCCACGACATCTGACATCCCCACGCTTCTTTCCCGCGGGTCAAGACTTCCTTTCACCCGTTCGTTTATACTCTGCAAAACGGGGGAGTTGTTGCAGTTCCGTGCCCAGTTGAATTTGTATTCGGAATTGACGGATTCGTTGCCGGATTTGTTTTGGGATTCGAGACATGAGCTTGGGTTGGAGGGGTATTATGATGCTGTTGGAAGGGCGTTGGATGTTCATGTACGTATTAGACAGTTGAATGAGAAGCTTGATTATGCTTCGGGGATTGTGGAGGTGTTGAGGGAGAGGTTGAGTGAGAGGCATAGTTTGGGATTGGAGTGGATGATTATTGTGTTGATTGCGGTGGAGGTTGGGTTTGAGTTGATGAGGATGTGGAGGGAACATCAGAGGGAGGGGAGTGATGAGTATAGGTATAAAAAGTGGAAGGAGATGAAGGAGAGGGAGGAGGATGGGGAGTGGCAGATGTGGAAGGAGGAGAGGGATAGAGAGGCTGCGGAGGAGGGGAATGATGAGGTGGTGCTGTAAGATAGGTGGATAGAGCTTTGGGAGATCTGCAACTTGGATAGAAGGAGTTGAAATGGAATCCCTGATCATTGCTAGATAATTTATATGTGCGGGTCAAGCTCAAAGACCTAGACTTTTCCCCTCCGCTTGTGATAGATACGGAGAGTGCAAGCCCAAACCAGACCCACTCATGCTATTTGTCCGTTCTTCGCCACCACTCCAATATAACCACGGACTTTCAAACCTCCACCTATACGTATCAGGGACACCACCACCAAAGTCAAAATGAAAACTGGAGGAACATTAATTCCACTCTCTCCTTCCCCACCCCACCCAATCTTGGAATCCCCCAACCCCATCCATGCAAGAAATTTGATACCCCCCCTTCATTCACAGCGCCACAAAAACAATAAACACCCTTCCCCCACCCCACAAGAAAATCACCTAAGCACTCCAAACCCTCTTAACCCCCTCCGTAATCCCCACATCATTAGTCTCAAACTCATACAACCCATACAACACCAACGCCGTAGCCCCATTCAGCGCCCACTTAGCCGTGTTCGACGACTTTGGATACTTCCTTTTGGGGATGTAATCAACTATACACGACCTACATTTCCCCCCATCATCAGCTTCCTCCTTTCCTCCTTTCCTTCTTCGGGAGGGGAATTACTGAAACCCGATATGTGAATGCAACACCAACGCAGCACCAAGCACCGCATCGGTAATGGGATGTAAACTCCCTGCTGCGAATGGCGCAATCGTCAACGGTACCAATGCGATGGAGATCAGCCTCTCAAAGGTCCAGTGGTAGCTGCCGTGGGTGGGATTGGGAGGCGGAACTGGGACTGGGTCGTTGACTGGGTTTTGGTTGTTAGAGGGGAGGATGGGGGAGGAAGGAGGGGGGAGGTACCGGTGCCGTCGATTACTTCTGTAGGTGTGGTTTGGGTTAGTTACTGAAGGTGTGGGGGGAAGGGGACGTACGTGGTCCAGCGGGTAGGATTGAGCGCTTCTGCGTTGTGCTGAAGGCGATGCGGGGGGCGATGAAGCGCGGGGTTGGGGCCAGGGAGGCGGAGCGGAGGCCTGTGCGGAAGAGGGACATTGCGGTGTGTATGTGTTGATGTGGAGTTCGAGATGTTTTGTGGTGGTGGTGGTGGGGGGAGTTACAGGTAGGATCCCGTGATGGTGGTTTCGGAATAACTGGACTTACTTAGTAGAACAGCCGAGGAGGACCGAGAAAGCCAATGAGAGCGACGCGGAAATTAAGCAACGCGTCATGTCCGCTCACTCATCCCACCAGCCACACATGTGATGGGTGGCGGTGTGATAACACGCTAGTAAATATCCCTGGGAATGAAGAATGGTGAATTTTTATTTCCACAACACGAGTTTCTCTTCTCACACAGCTTTTCCCACCACCACAACCACCCAACACCACACACACAATGGCATCCGACGAGATAGTCTGGCAGGTAATAAATCAGCAATTCTGCGCCTTCAAACTCAAGTACTTTCTTCCCCCCTTCCCCCCCAATTCCCACCCCATCCTAACCCTCCCCCCCAGAACAACCAAAGGCCAAACCTTCTGCCGCAACGAATACAACGTCACAGGACTCTGCAACCGCCAATCCTGCCCGCTCGCAAACTCACGATACGCCACAGTGCGCAGCGAAAACGGGATTCTCTACCTCTACATGAAAACGATTGAGCGGTCTCACATGCCCTCAAAACTCTGGGAACGTATCAAGCTCTCCGAGAACTACGCACGAGCGTTGGCACAGATCGATGAAAGACTTATCTACTGGCCCAAATACCTGATCCACAAGTGTAAACAGCGGATGACGCGGTTAGCGCAGGTAGCGTTGAGGAGTAGGAAGTTGATGAGGGAGGAGGAGAGGATGGGGGAGAAGTTGGTGGGGAGGTTGGCGCCGAAGGTGAGACGGAGAGAGAGTACTAGGGAACGGAAAGCTCTTGCTGCGGCAAAGGTGGAGAGACAGATCGAGAAGGAACTTATTGAGCGTTTGAGAAGTGGTGCGTATGGTGAGCAGCCGTTGAATGTTGAGGAGAATATTTGGAAGAAGGTTTTGCGGGGGTTTGAGAGGGGTGGGCAGGCGGAGAGGGATGTGGATTATGATGAGGAAGAGGAGGAGGAGATGGAGGAGGAGAATGAAGATGTGGAGTATGTCTCTGGTGATGAGGAGTTGGAGGAGGAGGAAGAGAATGATCTTGAAGATATTGAGGACTGGCTTGGGAGTGGGGCTAGTGACTTTGAAGATGATGATGACGACGAAGATGACAGCTCTGACGATGAGAGCTCTGATGAAGAGGTTGATGCACCCAAGACGGACGACAAGAAACGCAAACGCCCTGCTGCACTAGCGCCAAAGCCTCGGAAACGTGAGTTATTCCCTACATTCCTGATAAATCATAATACTAAATTTTCCACCAGGTGGAGCGAGAGTCGAGATCGAGTACGAGGAAGAACGGGAAGTTCTTCCTTCCCAGAAGGAGTTGGCGTTCTAGTATTTCATTACCTTACCCACGCGTCCATGAGATTTTCCCTTTTCTTTTTACTGTCAGTCTGGTTTTCTTGTACATAATGAATGGGCTTTTTTCAGCTCGGCGAAAAGGGTGGCTTTGGCTTTGGTTGGAATACAAAAGTTTGATGTTCTGGGTTTCATTATATTATTCTTTCCCTTCAACTATCCAGCAGTATTTCCTGTCTCCGGCGTTCATCAATTACATTCGGACCCGTTGTGCCTGCCTTGACATCCCCAGTAGCAATTCTCATAACACCGTTCATGACATCGACATCGAGTCTTTCCATCCCACTAAATAACAAGTCAAAGTTTAACTGTACAACGAAGTTGAAGATGGATGGGTTCACCATTACGAATATAAAGTATATGGCACAACCCCCTAAGCATAGACACAACACAGCAACAAATCCCAAAGAAAAGCAAGCAAAAAAAACGGAAACAGATGAACCCAGAAGAATGTTAATTTACAGAGAGGCCCAGAAAACAACACCTAATAGCAATAGCAAAAAGCAAAAAGCAAAAAAAAAAACGCCCCCGGAAAACAATTCAGAGTACAGTACATGCATGCAAGACAATCTAAAACGTAACGAATTTTTAACTGAGTCCATCCTCTAGAAAACATTATACCCAGTTGATGAACAAAATATACCGAACCGCCTCAATGGTTTTTTTTTTACACTCCTCCCATGGTGACATCCATATTGCCGTCGATCATGTTCAACCGCTCCTGCGTTGTCTTCTTCTTATTGCTCTTTTTTGTTGTACGTTTCTTCGAGGTGCCACTAATTGGAACTGGCGTGCTTGCTTCGCTAGGCTTTCCTGAATCATCGAAGCGCCCTTCGCCTTCATGATACCTGTGTCGGAGTCAGCAAAGAAAGAACCGGTGGTAGCATATAGTTGGGGGGGGGGGGGGGGTAACTCACATGTCCTCGATATTGAAGGCTTTGGGAGGACCCGCGGCACCAGAGGCTTCGGCACCCTTCTTCTTCTTGCCTTTACCTTTGCCGCCCCTTAACTTTTGTTCCTCGATTTCCTTCTCTTTGGCTGCCAGAGCGTTTTCAAGAGCTTCCGCATCCTCGCCGTCGAACAGCCAGGTGGCAACCTCACGAGTACCCTTAAAGTCGACGTTCTTCTTAGCTCCTGGGTCACCACCTTGAATGACCACACGTTGCACTTCTTCCTTCTGTTGGGCACGCATACGGATCCGCTCTTCGATAGTGCCTCGGGTGATGAGACGGAAGACGCGGACTTGCTTGGTTTGACCAAGACGATGAGCACGATCCATAGCCTGACTATCGATGGTAGGGTTCCAGTCACTGTCGTAAAAGATAACAGTGTCTGCAGCTGTAAGATTGATACCCAGACCTCCGGCACGAGTACTGAGAATAAACACAAAAAGCTCCGAATTCGTTTGCCACGCAGCCACCATGTCTCGACGATCCTCTAGTTTAGATGATCCATCCAGTCTCAAGTATTTGTGGTGGCGGTAAGTGAGATATTCTTCGCAGAGATCCATCATTCTTGTCATTTGGAAATAGAGAAGCACGCGGTGCCCATTCGCCTTCAACTCTGTGAGGAGTTGATCCAATTTAGCAAGTTTGCCTGAATCACTGACGAACCGGCCCATCGAGGGAACCTGTATGTGGCCGACGCTCATGCGCTCCAATGATGGGCCAGGCCATCTACTAGAAGACGGGTACTGCGAGAGCTCAACCTTGTTGTCCAGTAGGAATGTATCTTCGAGTACGTTGGGACCGTTAAGGAACCGCCTGGTCTTTTCATTAAACAGAAGGCTTTCCTGTTCATAGACAACTCCCTGATTTAGACAGACTAGATTGATCGGTGGCACGGAAACAGCGCGGTATGCCAAAGGATCCATGCAGTTTAGTCTTTCATCCGTACAAACGTTTTTAGACACATTCAACAATTTCGCCAAAAGTCCCTCTTCGGTCGATGTCGCGATTTGGGTCTTCGTAGCAAACTCCGACACAAGAAATCTTGCATGTGAAGGCAACCATGGTTGTTCATCATCGTAAACAACGGGCAGGCGGCCATGGACATTCTGGAGAAGACATTCAAACTTCTCGAGTAGGGGCTTATGAAATGAAGCCGAGACTTCCCCGGGACTGACATCACTGTAAGGAACGAATGCAAATGCGCCGCTGCTCTCCGAATCGATTGAGTTTTTGATGTAGTCCGGCTTCCAAATGTTCATCCTATTTTTCAGGATATGGTATCTGGAACCGGCATCTGAATCCGAACCTGGAAGATCCAATCGTCCACCGTGCCGAAACACCAGTGCAGGAACACTATAACTGATGAGGTTCTTGGCGGTATAAGGTACCTGCATGATGGTGCCTTCGCGCAGGAATGAAGCGGTTTCTGCCCATGCTGTTAATGCCAGTGGCGAACGAACATCTGCCCTCTCAAAGAGATCCGGATGATTGCAGACTTTGCGGAACTGCATAACAAGATTCATCAAAGTTTGGTTGTTGTCCTCGCCACCAGTGGCCGCTCTCTCAATCAGATCCATAAAACTGATCTTATCGCGGAGGCCCTTGTACAACGCACGTTGTCGGTACGTAAGGTTACAAAACACGTCCTTCTCAATCTTGTCTCCAAGTTCTTTCTGAACGTGCTTTTTGACACGACGCAACATGAAAGGCTTCAAAATCATATGAAGTCTGCGTAGCTGGGCTTCGTTGAGCTGGGTATTACTCTGGGCGTGGCTTTCAATATCCTTCGAGAACCATTCGCTGAACTCATCATGAGAATCGAACAAACTTGGCATAATGAAATGCAGAAGAGCCCAAAGTTCTGAAACACATTAGCATGCTCCTTTACTAATTTTAAAATAGGACACCAACCTTGCATGGAATTTTGAATCGGAGTACCAGTAAGCAAAAGCCTGTTGCGGCAGTGGAATCCGAGCAGCGCCTTCCATCTAGAGCTTGAGGAGCTCTTGATGGCTTGTGCTTCATCGAGAATCATATATTGCCATTTCATGCGTTGAAAGTATTGAGTATCCTGGACAACCAGTTGATAAGAGGTAATGAGGACGTGGAACGGCGAATCTTTGGTGTATGTGAGGGATTTTCGATCCCAGAACTTGCGCAAGACCTTTCTATCCTTTGCGGTTCCCCAGTAGGGAATGGCCTTGAAATCCGGCACGAAACGTGCTATTTCTTGTTGCCAGTTGTGAAGAGTTGATGCCGGAGCGATAACCAAAAACGGTCCCCAGATATTGTGATGTTCCGCGAGGTAAGCCATCACAGAAATGGACTGAACTGTCTTTCCGAGACCCATCTCATCTGCCAGAATACCATTGATACCTTGCTCATATAAATTGGAAAGCCAGTTAAGGCCCTTCAACTGGTATTCCTTGAGCTGACAGTTGAGCATCTTTGGTTGCTGAATCTCGACATCGCCCAAACTCGTAGGGTTCTGGAAGTTCATCTCGCCTTCATCAAGATCCATGTTCGCAGCCTTCTCCTCATCACCTTCTTGTTGGTTGAATGCTCGGGCCCTTTCTTTGGCAGCTTGGATTGCGTGTTGTGCATTTACTGCGGCCGCTCTCTGAAGCGCCTCGTCATCGTCAAAGTCCAAATCCTCAAAGTTTGTAACGGCGGCATCGCCAGCCCCAAGAATTGGATGTGCAGGATCAGGTTTCTGGACGGTATCCGCGGACACAGCAACTTCGTCACTACCAGTCGACTTCTCGATGTCGTCCGTCTTGATTTTGCGTCCGATGAAGTGGGAGTAGAGTTCCGTCTGGGAAATCAAGAAATTCAATTTTCTAGCTTGTCTTCTTGCTTCCCTCATCTCTTCCTCCTTTTTAGCTCTTTCGATTGCCTCCTTCTCTGCTCGTCGGCGCAAATCCCTTTCTTCGCGCTCGTTTCGCTTCCAAAAGGTCAACATCTCGCGCATACATCTCTTTGCACGAGCTTGTGTATCTTTGACGTTCTTGGTAGTTCGAAGTTTCCATCGCTGCGCTTCCTTTGACGCGAGCTGAGCAGTTTTCCTGAGGTTTGATTGCTTTGTTGTAAGGGAGCTTTGTTGAACTCGATACAGTTTAGGAATCTCCTTCCGTGCGATGTCCTTCCAGATCTGGTCGAACAACTGGTTGTATGTCTTCGATGCATGCGGAACATACTCCTCTTTGATGACGGGTTCGGGTGCTCTGACAATATCCATTTCCTCACTTAAGGGTTCTCGTATCTTCTTCTTAGGACCAGGTTTCTTTCGTATCTTTCGGTTGCTGTCATCTTCGAACGGAACACCACTGACGTCTGAGTCCGGCGCATCCATGCTGAGGTCCATGATGCTTTCTTCAAACACGGGAGGTCGCTCAGCAATCCGCATTTTGAGAGGGGGCTCATCTCGAATCCTACGATCCACAGGGGATATGACCGCAGCCTCCTGAGCCGCCTTCGCCGCCAACTCTGCCTTGATCTTCTTTTCAACCTCTGCTTTCTCCCGTCGACGCTTCCGTTGCTGCTCCTTCTTGCGTTCCTTCTCGTCTTCCTCTTCTTTAGCCATAACTTTCTCCATCGCCTCATCATAGAACTTCTTACGAGCTCTATCCCGGCCGGATTTACCGTATCTGTCGAGGTAGTTGTAGAGAGTATTCTGAGAAACTAGACAACGGCGCTGAAGGATGTTAACTTTAGGTTCGCCGCATAAAAGTATTGTGAATGCACTGTACCTTTCGTTTCTGTGTCTCTTGTTCTTCCAAATCCATTTGCCGTTTCCGGATATTTTTCATGTACTCTATACGCTCAGCCATAAATTCATCGCTGTCCCCATCACTATCGGATTCATCCAAGTTTGGTTCGAGTTTCATCGAGTCATGATACTTGAAATCTCGAAAGCCTGCTTTTTTTACAGCAGCTTGGTAGGCCGGTTCATGGTCGCTGTCTGTGGCATCTGCATCGTATGTGTGGTTGTAGTTTGGGGCCACGGGTCGGGAATTACTGGTATGCTTGGGGTTTAGTCGAGCCGATTCTGGGCTTCGTAGTGGCTGCATTTCTGAAGCTTGGTGGCGTTGTGCTGTGGGAGAAACTCGGACGTGCGAGGGAGTATTATTGTTATGTGCGATGGCAGGTTCTTCCGATGTACTGAGTAGGGCTGATATTGACATGGCTCCGCCTCGACGTGCTGGCGTGATCTATGCGACAGTTAGCAACAAGGCGGGCGGTCTTATTAAAGGTCAGGTTCTAGCTTACGCCGCTGGGTGAAATCGGCTCCACAAGAGGCTGTGCTCTGTAATCAGTCTGCAAAGCATTCATACCAACCGACCTCTGGTCGGGAGGATGATACGGTCCAGAGTTTCTACGATCTACAATCGAGGTTGGAGAGTGTAACGGATAACCTGCTTTTGGGTTCTGGTGTTCTAGGGGCGACTGATATCCACCACCGACAGTTGGTACTCCTTCGTAACCGTAACGACTATCTCTGGCCTACAGCAACCGAACACCTCACGTCGTCAGGAAAAAATGTAACTCCTATGCAAGGGATACGCCTCGTAAGGTTCACGTACAGGTTGGGAATGAATCGACAACGTCCTTTCACGGCCTGGGTAAGGCCAGCCCGAGCTTACGTCTCCCCCACGATCGACTGGATCATAATATCCTGATCGTGATGATGTGTTATATGGTGCAACGGGAGGTAAAGGGTTCGAATGTCCGTTGGCTGGGGGATGGTACTGTGGGTGTACCTGATGATTCGAGCTGCGATATTGAGGTTCGTGGCGGTCGGTTGGTGAAAAGGAGGAACGGTGGTAAATGTTAGGGGATTGCTGGTGATGCTGGCCGCCTGACATGGTGCTGCCCTTTTAAAATACTCGTTTCAAGTGGGTCCCCAGCGACGGTTATACAACAAGCAGCAGCGGCGCAGAGAGACAGTAGCCGCAGTGGATGGACAAGGCCAAACTACAGCGCCGGCGAGGGGTCACAATCGAAATCAAGGAATTCTCGAGCGCGCGAAGTGTACGAGAGATTGCCGGCTATGTTGAGGGCGTACTGCGGTTTTTCTCATGAACTGTAACGGAGAAAGGGAATGGTCGCGAAAATGTAACTTTTGGTGATGGTGGTTGAGATGAATCTCGCGATGGTGGTGTGGGGATGAAGGAGGTTAGGTGAGGTGAATAAATCGGTGGGGAGGCGGAGCTGTAGTTTTAGGGGGGGCGAGCAGCCTCGCAGAAAAGAACTGCGTGGTGAAGGAAAACCTAGTAGTGGGTGTTTCTCGTCTGTCTGAATGTGCGGTTCGGAAATCGAGACACCCATCCATCATTCAGTGCCTGCTCACCACCAACCAACAACTCAAAATCTAATCACAATTCTGCGCAGTCCTCCATCACTACCGCCGTCCTTGCCACAGAAAGATAAAAGACCGACAATTGCCGAGTGAACAAGAAAGAACTCACGGCCTGCTAGAGGAACTGTCGCGATCGTTTGCTCCGGCGTTGAGTGGGTCGCCCAAATAAACGTCATGTTTTGGGCTGTTAGGAGCAACTCTACATGCCATACATGCCACAACTGCGAAAGCTACTTATTATTGCATCTGCAATACAAAGTTACATTGAGGGTTTCTCTGTTGACTGCACGATTCAATTCTGCTGGATCCTCAGCTGGCCCATCCGTCCATCCATCCCCTTTTCTTCTTTTCCGTTCCGACAACCCCATCATCAAAAAATCCGTGTCTGCTGCAAGATCGCCCAGACCACTGGTCGCCGCCATCCTTGCATCAACCGTGCTAGCAAGTCCCGGTTAAAGCTCCCCCGGTCACAACTACATAACCCTTCCTCAGTTTTGCGTTCGTTTCTTCTCTCATTCAGCTTTCCAACCTGTTGCACTACCGTCGTCGTCTTGGACGGCTTATCACACCTTCCATCATAGACCGGATCCGACATGATAGTAACACAATGTTCTAAGTTGTCGCACAGCAACCGTCAAATTTGTACTTGGTCTACAACTCCGTGTACCTGTTAATCAGTCGTGCGGGATTTTGTGGGAGTCTTTGTCATTTCGTTCTGCCATCCGCCGTTGCATGATATTAGAGTCAGACTCTACATTAGGCTACGTATTTGAAGAGAACCTTTGTCGTGTGGCCTTAGACAATTAGTAGGCTGCCCAATCTCTGGGAATTCGTCACCACACTTTGCGTTCATGAATCAAATTTGATCCTGGAATGTGGATCTTGCAGCACGGAACGATGTCCATGACAAGAGGACATACCACCCAGCACCCGTGAAAAGGCAAGACTGTACCCCTTGATGTGGTCTCCAAGATTGAAAAACTTTGGATATAAAGAATGACTGCAAAAAAGACCAATCTGCAGCTCTGGCCAATGCAGGTTGAATTGGTCGCGTGAGGGTCCCCCATCAAATGTATTCTCCGGTAACTTCTGTTCCCAGGTACTACACAGCTGTACGTCGGGATGGTCTTCGACATGAATTGGCTAGAAGTGCTGAACACTGTTTACATGAATTGCTTAACTTACTCTAAGTTTAAGCGGAATTGTGCCCAAATTAAACAGAAATAAACTTCTGAACTTTGATGCCAAGAGAGCATGAATTGAACGCCAAGAGACCCAGTTTTGGAATGTCTGACCCTGGATCCATAAGTACTTTCCTTGGCACTACCTTACCATTGGATGGTAAATTCACATTCAACATCTATATCAACTCTCAACATAAGATTATGTTACTTTTATAGCTCAAAGATTGTACAGTAGATAGTACATATGCTAAAATTCGAATAGGAACAACGAAATACAGCGTCGACTACTGATTCTCATGAGACACGGATCGGATGCCTATTCCTCAAAGCTACCAACTATGTATAAATGACCTATTATGATGGAGAAGCCGAATCTTTCTTTTCCAATCCCTCGATATTAGCAGGTAGGTTCCATTAAGTCAGTAAGTGTAAGACAGACCATCCTCCAGTCTCCTTTGGCGGTTTGCTACATCTAGCTCTTCTTCAGTCAGTCTCTCTTCGAGGAGAGAACAGTATCTTTTATTCAGCTTTGCAAGACGCCAGACTCTTCCATGACGTGCCAGTCAGCTCTGACCTGTTACTCTGCCTGTCAATTGCCTAGTGTTAGACACGGACGGGATTTCAACAGAGCCGGTGACGTCTCTTCTGTATAAGATACCGAACACCGGAATAAACTTATATTGCTCCCAGCACCCCCAACTCTAGGTACATCGACCGAATCCTCATATAGTATCACTCACGGTGTTCCGGGATATCTCGTTTCATGCCCGACACTAAGATTACCATTAGAGGTGTTACTAGGAGAGCTTGCTGCTGCACGGGCTCGGGGTTAGGAAAATATATATGAAGCTTGATCAGGTGCAAATCATTGCGGACCTGGACATTTTGATGCGTGGGGAAGACGGTATCCTGTTGTCAGCATGGTAGTGGAATTTTACCAGATTGGAGCCAACCAGCCAGCTGGCCAGCTTCCGACAATGGCGGCGTTAATACCGTGAAGGAGACCCACTACTAGGTTAAGTTTACAGATGGCCTTTGTAGACACTGTCATCTGGATTTGTTTCGACAAAGCAAACTAATCGACTCTGGGGACTTTCTGAGAGTATCAAATCCCCAATTTACCTTGGAAACAGTTGCTGAAGGGAATAAAAAAGAAGATTAATTTGTTTTTCGGCTGGTGCACGTGGTAGTATGCTAGGCTAACTTTTCAAGGTCATTTTGAGTTGCAGCTTGTGAGCGACAAAATTTCTTGGAACGAGAGACGTTTCAGATAGTCAGTCTACAAGAAGCCACTCTCTGTGCTTTTTCTACCCATAAATCCTTGAGGTGGCAATTTTATTGGAGCAAGCAATCCATGTTCTTAAACCCTCGAATCGCAGGCGTAATCCATTCCATACCTATCGGTGTTGGAGTGGTAAGAAAATCTGACAAAAAACGCTATACCCTTTCCACCTTTTTTTCTGTTGTCAGGGCAACCGCAATGTTTGGGGTCCGTTGGTATTTTAGAGAGCTTTCATCTCTTCTCTTCTGCAACCTCACCAAAATAACTTCACACACTCTACCTCCTTTTACCTCCTTCGCCTCCATTCCCAATCCTTCCACAAAACATATACCTAAGAAAACAAACCCATACAAAGGACAATGACTACCGCCGCTCCCGCCGTCGCTCCTCCGACAAACCAAGCAACCCCCAACTCGCTGGCTTCAAACAGCAGCACTGAGGCCTCTCCCGCAATCCAGGAATTGCATCAGCAGCAGCAGAAGAACTCTATGTCGGCACTCGAGATGCAGCGACAGCTTCTCGCCCAGAAGCTGGCCCAGCAGTTAGTTCCTTTCCTCTCATTTTTTTCAATCGAGAACTAAGCTAACAGCGAGAAAAAAAGACCCGTTGGATTTGTATCCCCAACCGATGAGATGATGACACCATGCAGCAAGAAGCTGCAAGACCACAAGAAGAAGGCTTTCACCAAGTACGTTTGAAATTACTGTCTACGGAGAAAGAAGAGATATACTAACGAGTGTTTTTAAATAGGGCGAAACCAACCTCACTCGCCAGCCGATTCGGGAAGGCAATGGCCGAGAGCAAGGAGAGACAAGCAGCTTCTTCATCATCGTCATTGTTTGGAGAACCCGCTTCTCAGTAAACCTCTACACCCCGTCAGCCACCCCCACCGCAACAGCGTTTTAATGTCTTGATGAGCGTTTTGTTGTTTGCGCCTGTTCTGGAGTTCTTGGTATTCTTTTTTTCTTGCGTGTATTTTTGATAAACTTGGATGGGATAATTCGGGTTCTGGGCTACTACTATCGGATCTGGTGTTCTTATTATGGGTGCTGGCTATGGGTGTTTTTTTCATTTATTTTTTTTGCTTTGTTTTAGGAAAGGGAGAGGCGTCCGTGTTGGTCAATAAACGGATCTACTTAATGCTGTTCCTTTGTAATCTTTCTGCTTTCTTTCTACTGGCATCGGGGTGTCGTGTTTTGGTGATAATTCTGTCAACCGCCACTGTGTTCTCCTTCTACCTCAGTGAGTCTATATCCTCCCAGCAATACCACATCTTACAACCACTAATGGATATGCTTCAACAGAAACCGCGCCGAGGAATGCGAGACCCTGAACATGACTGATTAAGTTGGAGAAGGACAATGAACAGTCTCTCAATCCCAACAAGTGTTTCCAACTCCCTCAATGGGGTAGTCTCGAACTGCTTACTGGCGTATCAAGCAATGGTTCAAGACTATCAATGGGGTTTCATTTCTCCATTCACGGTTTCATTGACTCATCATTCTAATGCACAACAAAGGCCATGCTTATACCTTCCTATCACGGTTTCTCCTTGGCTTTGCAGTCTATATCATCATCATGCATGGGGGGTGCGATGGGTTCTCCTCCAGCGACGAGTTGCTGCCTGGATTATACCAGTACATTCATATATCACACAGAAACAGCTAGCATAAAGAAGCTTAAGAGTATGCTACCACCATCCTGAGATGGAAAAGACTGTGGAGCTGTACATGCCAATACCTACGGCTTCCTCCGAATCTTTGAGTGTAAACAATTCGTTGAGAACACAGGTTGATCCCACGAGAATAGAGCTTTGATTCTTTATACCTTCAACTCCGCACTGGATGGATCATCTCTCCTGAAATCACCCTTCTTAGCAGCATTTTTTTTTGATCTTGGCCCCCTGAGATTAATCGCTGAGATCAGCCGTGTGTGGGGTTAGGGTTGTAGACTCAAAAAAATCTCAGGTATGATATCTCTGGAGCAAAGAGTGTCTGTCTGGGGATAAGTGGCTTTTTTCAGCTCCCGTTCAACGCTACAGTGATATTGCTGCTTGAGCTAGTTCATATGTGATGTGATATAACAAACGGGTCGTGAGCAGACTAATGCACAAACTCGCACTCGGAGAGAAACATCAAGTTGGAAAGTTCCCCTACTGCCTCAATCTCTGGTTGTATTACACCTTGAATAGCAGGTTTGAAATAAACTTGAGCAGCATGTACATATATGGTGGGCCGCAGTTTTGGGATCTCTGGCATACGTACATCCTATTCTCAATTGGTGAACTTTTCATCCCAAAAGTACTCTAAGTTACACTCCATATCGAAATCGATTCCATCAAAAAAATTTGGTCTAACATACACGTACACATGTATATCTGATGTTGATGTTGATGTTGATGTTGAACCAACACCAACTCTTCCCAAGCACAATAAACCAAACAACTCTACACTATTTTTGCAAAAACCTCCAAAAAAACCCCCAACATCTACCACCCTCTCCCCGCCAACTTCTGCTCCTCCGTCAACTTCTCCACATTCAACCCAACCATCGCCTCCCCAAGATCCGAGCTAACCTCCGCCAGCACCTTCGGATCATTATAATGCGTAACCGCCTGCACAATCGCCCTAGCCCTCTTCGCCGGATCCCCACTCTTAAAAATCCCACTCCCACAAAAACACCATCACACCCAAGCTGCATCATCAACGCCGCATCCGCCGGTGTCGCAACTCCTCCAGCAGCAAAATTTACAACTGGCAGTCTCTTCAACTTCGCAGTTTCCTTCAGTAGCTCATACGGAGCACCAATTTCTTTCGCCATAACGTATAGCTCCTCATCACTCATCCCCACCGCCGCCCGGATCTCGGCGTTTACAGTCCGCATGTGACGAACAGCTTCTACTACGTCTCCAGTTCCGGCTTCGCCTTTTGTTCGGATCATGGCTGCACCCTCTGAAATACGACGCAGGGCTTCGCCGAGGTTGCGGCAGCCGCAGACGAAGGGTGCTTTGAAGGGGTGTTTGACGACGTGGTGGGTTTGGTCGGCGGGGGTGAGGACTTCGGATTCGTCGATGTAGTCTACGCCGAGGGCTTCCAAAATCTATAGGTTGTCATGTCAGTAGACTTCCACCAGGATTTTTTTTTTGGGGGGGGGGAGGTATACCTGGCACTCAACAAAGTGACCGATCCGTGCCTTTGCCATCACGGGGATTGTCACCGCCTCCATGATCTCCTTGATAAGCTTTGGATCACTCATACGTGCTACTCCTCCCTCGACTCTGATATCTGCGGGAACGCGCTCGAGCGCCATGACTGCGGCTGCGCCTGCTTCTTCGGCGATACGGGCCTGTGGCGGGGGGGTTAGCTGAGGAAGGAGATTGGGGGAGGAGGAGGAAGAGGTACCTGCTCAGCGTTCACAACGTCCATGATCACACCGCCCTGCAACATCCGTGCCAACCCGGCCTTTACGGCGAAGTCGCTGGTCCGCTCCATGGTGCCGTTGACGGGGAGTTCGGTGGTCATTTTTTAATTCTTTGGTTTTGTATGTAGTAGTAATTGGTGAATGGGTTGGTGGTGGTGGTGGTGGTGGTGAAAAGTTGGGATGAAGGTTTTTGAGTTTTTGGAAAGGATATGATGGCGGGGGCGGGGGCAGGCGAAGTGTGAGTTAAGTTTTATGACTCTTATTACTTAGTTTCAACACCAGCAGCAATATACCATCATCTCAACTTTGGTGCCCGCGGGGAAAGCGAAAAAAATCTCTTCGGGGGGGAGCGCCGCCCGCCCCCCACAGTAAGAGATCCGTAGTCCAAATCTGCAAAGGGATATATCTAGCATTATACTCGTCAGAATCACCAGTACATATGGGGAAACAAATAACGTGTGGTTGACAAAGATTTTTTTCACTCGTCATCGGAAAGAGGAAGAGGGGCATCTGGATCTGCACGTAACTTTTTTTCCCAACCCCACCATCGAACCCCGCCATCATCGATCCATGATCCATCCACCCATCCATCCATCACATGTTGATCTTCCACCATCCCTCTACCATCACCACCACCTCCACCTCCACCTCCACCTCCACCGCCAAAAGATATCACTCAATGCGGACGGAGCAATTGAGAATCAGTCGCCACTAGGAAACACAAGCACACGCAACCGGCGATAAAAACCCCAAACAGACCCAAAGCAAACAATAAAAACCCATAAACACCTCACACCCATGAAAGAAAGTAAGCAAAAAAAAACCGTACACGTAGCAATCCCTCCTCAATCTTAGCCTTTTAATCGCCCCGTCGCCGCACCCTTCTTCTTAAGATTCCTAACATCTCCAACACCTCCAACACTACTACTATCCTTCAATACCACCCTCCCCGCTCTCACCGGCAAACTCACCAGCTTCCACGCTATGGAGAACGGAACCAACATCATCCCATATGCGTATTCAAAGAGTATAGCCGAGAACGTATCGCCGCGGTACTGTTGCTGTTGCTGCTTTGCGCTTGCCGCGACCGCGAGCGCGAGCCGGTGGTTCATCTCCAGGATGCGAGTTTCAGTTTGTGCGGACTGAAGAGCTTCCTTCTTTTCATAGCGGCGAACGGCACCTACTGGCTCGTTAACTGGAGGGATATTTCCAAACTCCCACTAAAAAAAAACAACCCCAAGTAATAAACAAACAGGAGGAAAAAACACCTACGATTCAACGCATCCAAATCCGCCTCTCTACCCACCAACCTTTTCGCCAACCTCTCAATCTCCTTCACCTCCTGTTCCAACACCTCCACCCTCCCCTCCACCTCCTCCACCTTCTCCACCGGCACCCTCCCAGCAACAACCCTCTGCAAATGCACCGCCCTCATCCTCACCAACTTTATCACCTGCGCTACCGGCCTCACCTCCGCTGCCATCACAAATATCGTCAAATTAAAATCCGACACCAACCCCTCACTTGGCCGTGACAGCTGCGCACGAACCGCATGTAAAATCCACCCTCCCACTACCGGTCCCAAAAAACAACACACCAACGCGGTGAGCTCGTTCCGTTGCATTTCCCTGAGCGCAGCGGCACACTCTGGATCTCCACCTGCTCCTGTGGTGGTGGTGGTGGAGGAGGAGGAAGAAATGGACTGCGAGGAGTGGTACCATTCCCAGGGAAACTTTATGAGCCAGTGTAGAAATATTGCAACGAGGAGAAGAAGCATTATGTCTGTGACTACTGCGCTTCCATTGTGGAATAGGATTCCGCCGACAGCGGGGAGGACGGCGAAGGCGAGCGGGAGACTGTGCCATGTGTTTGTTGTGTCGGAGACGATGCCGTCGACGGTTGTGTAGGATGATGTGGAGGAGGTGCGGCGTCGGGGAAGGGACGGTGGTGGTGGGGTGGAGCTCTGCGCGAGAGATCCGAAGGCATTGTAGGTGTTTATTCTGGCTGGTGGAACAAAAACAACGTAAAGCGTAAGTCAAGTGAGTAAAGAAGAAAGAAAGAAAGAAAGAAAGAAAGAAAGAAAGAAAGAAAGAAAGAAAGAAAGAAAGAAAGAAAGAAAAAGGTAAGCACCCAAAAATAATTAAAAAAAACAACCTCCTTCCCCGGCGCCCCGGACCTCGTGAGCTTGGGTTCCCCGTCGCAGATACGATGGAGTAGCAGACAGTTAGATCTCGTGATTAATATCGAGATATGGGAAAGTATGGCGCGACAGCTCCTCCGCAGCAGCTATAGTCGCAGTGGCAGTAGACTTAAGCTTTCTCGAGTACACGGGTCGGGGAAATGTGAGGAAAATGGATGATGATGCACCTTCGATGGAGAACTCGCGCCAGCAGCAAGTTGGCTCCGTGAGCCGAGTACGCAACCAATCAATTTCGTCATTCAAAAGAGACGAAAAACCCCACACTTGCCCTCGTCCGTCTCAACCCTGCGTCGATCGCGCTCCGCAATTTTTCCCTGCATTTCGGCGAGTACGTAGGAATGATGCATCTTCAGCGGGGGAGGGGGGGAATGAGGTTATTTTGGAATGATAAACTCGTTAAGTTGTAATCGAGATGACCGGTCGATCTTGGACAGGATACTTGTACTCGAGTACCTGCATCATCATCATCGCCACCATCATCGCCACCATCATCACCACCATCATCATCACCATCATTAGGCTTAAATACCCAGGTCGGATGCGGAGCTTGAGACGGCGCACTGGATATCGATAATCCATTAATTCCGTGCCCTCAAAGCATATATGGTCCGACTCTGTGGCTACCTAGCATACCAGACGTACGAACTTCCATACGCCATCAAAAGCTGCTCTCAACACCTAAAGTTTGAATGTAGAGGAAGAACTATAGTCTATGGGTTATTTACTACCCTCAGAGTGGGATCAAACATCTATATTTAAAGAAGCACAAACTTATGGAATTCCTTCAAATCCCCATTCAATTCACACCTCATTATTTCGGCCGGAACCTACTTATCACAAGAAATGTCATCCCATGTATAGATGCAAAGAGTAATCCCACATCTCACCCAATCTACATGGGTTCCTCAACACACTGAATGGATGGATGATATGTAAATTCCCTCCCACAAATCGCAGTCCCCTCCATCATCATCCTCATCCCCTATAGAAGATCGCCTCATATAGTTTTTTCCAAATTGCCATTCTTTTCACTAAAATCCACGCACCCAAAACTAAACATTAATCATCCCGCACACCCCGCGACCCATCATAAACCAAAAAAAAAATACAAAAAACCAGAGATCCTACCAAATGATGATGATGATGGCTATGCATGCACATGTGGCGGGAGAGTAGGTAGATATTGCATGCATTTGTGATGGAAACCCGCAAAGAAAAGAGAAAGTACAAAAAAACAAATTCATATCCCAAACAAATCCAAAAGACAAATACTAAGAGGAGATTGGTAGACATACTGGTGATAATATAAAAAGGAGGGTCCTCACAAAACCAACCACGAAATAGAAAATAGAAAACAACGCCTTCACCACGCCTTCTTTCACCAAAAAATCAAGCTTATCGCTAACAAAAGAATGTAAAACCAAAAGAGAAAGTAAAAAAATAAAATAAAAGGTGTAAATATGGTTGGAACAGACAGAAGCAATATATGCTTGCCCAATGGTTAACACATTGCAAAAAAGAACACCGGTTCTTTCATGCCCCTAAAAATTTATCTCCACATCCCTCTCTCTAACATCCCAGCTCCCACTCCTACTCCATTTTCCCTCCTCTCCCATTCCCATCATCCGCCGCCAAGTCACTCCGCAGAAACTCTGTAAATCCAGACAGATTCTGATGTCCATTCCCTCCTATCTGTGTTCCCATGTGTCCTCCTGGTGGATCATACTGGTGACTACCTCCTTCGCCTGCTTGTCCGATGGAATGGTGCGACGGCCGGTGTCCCAGCGTAGTCTGCTGGCTGCTCTGGTGGCTCTGATGTGATCCTTGTGGGTGTGGTGGCGGAGGAGGAGGAAGTTGTAAACCCGTGAAAGGGCCTCCAGTTACTGGCGTCGGTGGATTACTCGCAGACTGACGCGGGTTTGGTCCGTAAGGCGTATGATTTGGTGTTGAACTGGGTGAGAATGGATACATGCCTATTTGGGTACCCCAGGGATGATGCCCCGGAGATGGAATCGGCGGCATGGTGTTGTTCCGGCGGAGGATGGGAGGTTGTTGTTGTTCGAGTCCCATACTATAGTACCCCCCCATAGGACTTCTCATCGGGAGGTCTCCCATAAATTGCGGTTGATCCTGAATTGGAGACGTCACTATGGGCGACGGATGAGCGTAACTCGCTGTATACCCAGGGTCCACCGCCGTATTAGACCCCGAAAACGGATTGTGTGATGGCTGAGAGTGCTGCATAGAGCTTTCATCCCGACTTCCCATTCGGGACGGAACTCGAATGTCTATTTCACGACCTTCATTGACAGAGGCCATATCAGAGTGCGTTGGGCTATGGACCGACATTCTTCGATCTGTGTGTGCCACCGTGCTCCCTGGTCCCGAATGATTGGAGCGGGTAGGTGAGGCAATGCTTTGACGGCGCGCTTCTGGTGACCTCTCTTTTGAAGCAGCAGGTCTGCTAATAATTTTCTCTGCAGACGAGGCGACGTAAACAGCAGTTGTAGGAGCTGGGGATCGTTAGCCCGTGGAAAAACTAAAGGGTGGGTAATCGACATACACAATGCACCTGCCTTGCACCGCTCCTCCCTATCGGCCACCATGTATATCTCATCAAGCAACGGTATCCGTTCTTTTGGTATTTGTACCATTACTTCTTGGGTTGCAGTTACTAATTTTGATATCGGGACTTTTCCACACCGTAACATCGTCAAGAGTAATTCCAATCGCTCTGGAGTAGAGTCGAGGTCAGAAACATGAAAGGCAAGATTGGAAAGGCGATAGTTCTCACCAGGTTTCATCAAATGATCTGGCTCCTTGTGTCGAACATTTTCGGGCCACCAGGCCGGTTTACTTTCGTTGCCACGATTGTAAGGGAAGTTTGATTGTTTCTTAGGTTCGATCACCTTAATCCAAGCCTTTGCCACAACCTTACACATAAGTTGCTGCATCTGACGCAGCCTGGTCATGTAAAATGTTGTAACAGCGTCTTCATCACCTATGATGAGTGGATGGAACTCTGACCCCTCTGGCGCGATATAATCGTCCGAACCTGAAGAACTGCCTGTACGGACTGGTTCGGGCCTTGGAACAGACTTCCTCTTTCTCGAGGTTGGTGTATCGTCTTGGGGCGGTCGTTTCTTCATGTGCACATCTGCGTCATCATCCTGTGGAGCAGTGGAAAGCAACATCCTTTCCCCATGTGACATGGTCTTTCCTTGCGGCCAATCCTCGTCGTCGTCCTCATCACCCTCCAGAGGCGGCTGGTTTCGCTCTTGTTGGCGAGCCTCCTTACCGATTCCGCTGTCCCGTCTTCGCCGTACCTTTTTCTCATCTGCGGCACTGATGGCGATCTGTCTTGCCTCTTGCCGAACTTGATCTGGAATCCACTTATCTAAATAACCTTGGAACGCGCTCGTCGCGGGGATTGGAAACTGCATATTGCCTTTTGCATCACATATGATCAAGGCAAATTGACTTGAAGTTTGGTGGGCATGCTTCAGTAACTGTCTCTGCAGTTGTCTTAGGTGCTCTCCGGGTTCAGTCTATCAATCGGGCGTCCGCTCAGTTTCCGCGCGACAATGATTACACATATGAAAGACATGGTATTGAATGCGCGAGTAGCATCAAGACCGGGGACAGTTGATGTCAGGGGTACACTCAACCGGGAGCACAGACACAAGTGGTGAGGTGAATGTGCGAAGGAAAGAAACGCGAAATGCGTGCCACCAACATCAACTAACAGAAAAAAAGCCTACCGAAGATTTGGTTCGGGAATGCTGCCTTGAGGTTGAAGGCCTGCTACCGGGCGCCCCAGACACCGACGGTATTCTCCCAGACGCCGTTGGAGGTCCGGACTTTATATCCATGTCTCCGCTCTGTTTCCAAAGTGGAGCTTAAAAAAGGCTTCGTGAGCCCGAGCAGGGTATGTTCCTATATCTCGCTGTCAACCCTAATATTTCCTTTTACCACAACAAAATGTGACAGAGCACGGTCGTGTCGTTGGACAAGAGGGGATTGCCAACCTCCCCTTACGTCGTGCGGACTCTTTGGGAAACACACTCAACCAACGTCCGAGACGAGATCTCCACTAGTAGTTTCAGCGGCGATGGACGTTGTATGAAGTGCGAGCAGTAGCCGCGCTTCTCTCGATTTCGGATGATGCGTAAGCTACCACTAGCTTCTGCAATTGACTACCTGACGCGGTTAGTTAGCGAAGTCCTGAAATGACGAACCATCAAGCGAGCGGATTTATTATCCGCTGAGTTTGATGGCGGTTCTTTCTGTTGCTTTGCGGCAATCGTCCCATAGAATGCTTGTCTCGTGATCGGAGAACTGACGTGATGTATGTAGTGGGTAGTTGGGCTCAGTGGTAGGGATTGGGCAGTCGGACCTGTCAGTCATCGATCGCCCTGGCTTCCCCAAGAAGGATCCAACAGAACCCCTGGCGAATCCAGCGGCGGGATAGGTCCAGAAAAAAAGGTCCGGTGGGTAGACAGAACGAAATATCAGATTGAAATCTGACCGGTGAAGGAAAAGCTTCACACAAAAACGGCCAGCAAGGGAACACAGATGGATTCGACAAAATAATCAGATGAATGTCCCCATGCAGGATAAAAACGGACTGTTAAAGGAAAGGGAGGTGTAGCAGACCGGTGAACCAAATCACCCCGGGCAAGAGCGCTTTCATTGAGGAAAATAACAGCGCACCCATAAGTAGCCCATAAAAACAGCTTTAGAATATGGAATATCCAAAAAATAGGGCAAAAAAATCTATAGTGCAAGTGGGGGGGGGGGGGTTAAGTGGGGGGTAGGAAACGGAATTTAGGGAATTTACAGGTAACAACCTTGAAGCTGTTTGTGTGTAGGATCCGGGATGAAATCCGAAGTGAGTGCGTGCTGTGCCTCCGCTTCGGCTTCTGCTTCTGTGTTTCGGCTTATGATATTGCGCTTCCTGAGCTGGTGCGAGTGCCGCTGTAACCCAAGAATTGCAGTAGTATTGCTGCTGCTGATAACTGCAAGTGTGGTGCGATCGTACGCTTTTTTTGGTTCGTATCCGGTCACCATACAACGGGAAAAATCGATACCAAAAGCAGCAGGGGAATAATAACGGAGGAAAAGATTCCGGTATATCGGTCTGACTGTACGGTGGATTTGTCTTGTCCGCCTCCCTTGGTGTTGCTCTTTCGCGCGCCCACCCACTTCTCACAGCCCTCTTTGTGGCAATGAGAGATTTTGCCAGAACCCAGTCGGAACGGACGCTGGAGAATGCGGGTATGTAACGAGCACAACTTCGACTGAAGAGCGCGTCAGAAGCGACGAGGAATCGAAAGTGATATGTGAGGGATTGGGGGACGTCCAGTGTAGGTTTAATATGTACTAAGAGGTGGATGGATGCGGCCGTATGCGAGTCCGTCCAAAGAAGCGACCTAGCGGACGAAGCGAAGATATAATTTGATAGACAAACTTCCCGTGTCACATACAGGGTCCCCGACCACGCTTAGCTTCCGGTAAGGATCAGGCATCTTCCTCATCATCGCCCCGCATTTGGATGCTGAGCACGTAGTGGGATGAATGGTTGCCATCTTGCGAACGGCTGCGACAGGTGGTTGATCGATTAATCAATCTTCTCCAGCACATACCGCCCGTTCCTCCAGAAATATATACACGTCGCCCCGAACGCCCGTTTTCAGGAACGGTCCGGCGGTAGCTACGCTGCGAGAACGGGTGATGACGAACCTCATCCCCACGGTCAGGCAGGCAGTCAGGCAGTCGAGCAGTCGAGCAGTGGCAGTCACAGTCTGGCCGAACAGAGTCCATGGCCCATGGCCCATCCAGTCTGGCTGACGATAGACACAAACGTCGTCCGCCAGTACCGTTCAGTCACAACAGCACTTTCGTGGAAAAGCAAAAAGCAGCCAATCCACCCCCGTTGTTCGTCCGTCGCCCTCATGCGGCAACGGGAGTGGTGAAGCTCCACCCTTGGCGACTGTTTACGGCGCTGTGTGCGCTGGGCTCGGAGAAAAAAAGCAACCTTTATCTCTACCCGCATCCGCATCTCACTCATGGCCTAGCCCTAACCTGAAGATACTCTTCTTTCGGACGAATGCCGGCACATCATAACGCACGACCTCCCGCTCCGCCAACTGCGTATAGTACGTACCAAGTACGCTGCGCTACGAGTACTGTAAGATGTCAATATGTGCGTAGAGTACAGTATCTTAGATAGCTATTTTATTCTTATAGCTGTCTATGGTACTTATTTATACTATACTAAAATTTTAAAGTATATGTCCTGCACGATTCGAATCCGTTTGTTTTCTCCTTCCCTTATAGGCCTTCTCTGCGGCATGCCCAGCGCCTGAGTGGAGTGATGCGCCTTCGTGGCTCCTCCAACACTCACTAGAGGTAACAGCAAAATGGATATGTAGATAGTACGAGGCCGAAGGCCTAAGGCCAGTCTCATCATCATCATCTTCATCTTCATCTTCAGGTCTATTCCAAAATAAACACACTAATGGTCAACGCGAGGATGATACCCAAACCTCCCCCCTTCACCACTCCACCTTCTTTCTTGCGCCGGTGGTCCGAAGCAAAAAAAAAGAAGTATGGAACAAATTTCTCAGTCTGGCAAGCCTGATCTCCACCACCTCCTCCACCACCATACCTCCATTTCTTACTCCGGAATGAGTGCCAAATCTTCTAAGTGGCTAGAACTTGCTTTATATGGAGATTACGCGCCTCAGAATTACTGGTTCGAGTAAGTCATAGCCCATTTGCAGGCTTTGGTTTTTGGATTCCCGAAGTGCCGGCCCCGCGAGCACATATGGATCTGCTAATTGTATCGGCGGAGGCTGGCTGCACGTCTTAGGGCTGACGACCTGTCGATGACGGAGGCTGACAGCAGTAGAAGAAGATTCGCACACGACATGAAACTACAGAAGCACAAACAACTTGCTGACTGCTTCCTTGCGGTCCACTCACTTCAGCTAGTAACGTCCAAATGAACGGCGGATCCGTCCCGCGGTGCAGGTTTACGCAGCTTATGCACTTGTGCAGATCGGTTTCAAACCGAACCTATCTTCGCCACGGCCCGCTGGCGATAATGGAGAGTTTTCGATTCTGAGGCTGGCCCAAAATTTTGGTGTGGTGTCGATCATTTCCCCAGATTTTTGAGGCCAGTTTCTATATCGCAAACTCTCTTAATAGAGAAGAAACAAAATGATGCAAACAAGAAGCAATACTAGAGCGAACAACGCAATGTATCGACGGCACTTCGCCAGTCTGGGAAAGGAACATGGTCCCCTCTCGAACACTGCCTAAGTACAGTGGCGTGCATCACTATGTGGGCTTGAAACTCGTTAGGCTTGTTTCCACAAACTGGATTATGAGCCATTTTGTTCAAGGTAGAGTACTCCAATAACGCATGTTTCTTTAACGAAAATGTACTCTGCAATACAATCAATCCCTCTCGTCCTAAAACTATCCAGCAAAATCGAAAAAAACTAAACTAAGGTATTCAACTATAAGTATACAAACCATAATGCTAATTTCCCTCATCCTCGCAAAAAATGCCTATATTCGCCAACACTCCCATATCTGATGGATCTTCCATGCCACAGAACTCCTCAGCGTCTATTGATCAATAACACCCCCCGAACGCAGATACGCATCTCTGGCTATCTTCGTAAGGTGGTCTAGTTCGCCTAATGACGAGTTAATACGCATATTCAAGGTATAGACGAGAGACGGGATAGTCACCTGTTCCTTTACACATGTTATAAAACAGACCCTCCTGATCCATCAAAAGTGTATAAGGATGTCCAACTTCCTTGATCTCACCATGGTCGAGTAGGACGATCCTATCATAGTCTATGATTGTTCCAATCCTGTGTGCAATCGTAATGATTGTCGAGTCCAACTGGCGGATAGTTTGCTGAATTTGGACATCCGTTTGGTTATCGAGACTTCCCGTAGCTTCGTCCATGACCAATATATTGGATGGCGTAAGTAACGCACGAGCAAGGCTGACGAGGGCCTTTTCTCCAACAGACAAATTGGAGCCACCTTCATGTATATGCGCATCGAGCTTTCCCTCCATCATAGAGACCTTTTCTTTAAGGTGCGCCGTTTCCAACACTGCCCAAAGTTCGGTATCATCATGGACACCACGCGGATCCAAACTAGAAGAGTTAGCTTGAATTGTTGGTGTGGCGTTAGAGATCAACTTACTTGTCTCTAATTGTACCCTCAAAAATGGCGGCATCCTGGGGGATAATGGAAAGGCGCGATCTCAAGTCATGCAGTCCGATGGAAGAGGTGATAACCGAGTCAACAATGATGCTACCACTTACAGCTTCTATTATCCTGAAAAGGGAGAGCTAGATATACCCGTTAGTCGCTGGAAAAGGGGATGTCACAAGTTTCCTCACCGTTAGTGAGCTCTTTCCGGCACCAGTGCGGCCTACTATGCCGATCTTTTCCCTCGGTTTGATGTCCAAGTTGATATTTTTCAAACACCAAGTCCAATCCTTCCCGATAGCGGGTGGAGAAGTTACGGAAGGAGACAGCGCCGTGCGCGGGCCAGCTTGGGCTAGGCCTCTGGTGCGGTATAATTTCCGGAGCTTCGCTGGCTGGAGACTGATGTTAGCGTTGGATAACCATCATAGGGAGAAGTACGTACGAAGGTTGGAGTACTCCAACGTCCTTTCGACTGAAACAATGTTTGTTTCAACCTCAACTGTTTGCCGAACAATCCAGTTCAGAGACTGGGTAATTTGCAATGCGTAACTCATAGCCAGACCAACCGCACCCGACGACAGCCCGCTCCCCGACGCCACAGACAGAATGGAGAACCCAGCCGCACCTAGAATGATGACACTGCCGATAAATTCCAATCGTACCGCGAGCCATCTGTTGGCATTAATAGAGGGAAAGTATGCCCTTAGGTTCGCATCCATCCTAAACTCGTTTTCCTTGATGAAGCGGTTCTGCTGTTGATAGGCTCTAATTGTAGATATTCCACCAAGAGTTTCTTGGAAATGAGCGTAGACAGGGCTTTTACTAACACTGTCTAACCGCTTTAATTCGCGAGAGGTACGGAGATAGTATCGTTGAATGTAAAGATAAAGGAACGCCAACGGCACAACCACTGCTATAAACGGTGGGGTGGTATAAGATATAATCACTATCGTCGCCATAGACCGTGCGCTGTTTTGGAAGAGCATGTTGAAACAACGGCAGATGACCTCGTCAATTCTATAGATGTCATTGGAAAAGCGGTTGAGGATACGTCCAGCTGGTGTTGTTTCGAAAAATGACATTGGACTGCGAAAGATCGAAACAGCCATCTTATCATGGAGCTTACGTGCAGCCTATGAGATAATCCTTGTCAGCATGCAGCCACTTGCAGTTATCAAATATCTATGCTAACCTCGATAGCACAGAAGATCCATAGAATCAATGTTTGGAAAACAACCAAAGCAGCAGCACCAATTCCAAAGGCAAAATAGATTCCAATATATTTGCCTACTTGGGGGTTGCTGCCATGTTCGGAGTTGATCTCGGACCACCTCTTCAACCACAAATTCCCACCAACGGATAGCGCTTGTGAGCAAACGAGAGCAACCATGTAGATCAAGACTCCCCAAAGGTTACACGCCTTTGCGTACTCTCCGTACACAGTCCATTTAACCTTACCCTTTTCAGACGTTTCTACGGAAGTCATCGTTCGCCTTCCTGCCTGTGCTTCTTCATCCACAACCTTTCTTCGATCCCGATTTAAACTTGCAGTTGATGCTCTTCGCAAGCTCACTCGTCGATGTTTCATGTTATCCAAAAGTTCTCCTCCCAATTCTGGAACGTTATCTTCCTCACTAGAAACCTCCTGCGATGTCCCAGCTACAACGATCGTCAAATCATTGCTGGAAGCATCGTCATTCTGATCCTTGTTATCTTTCATATGACGGATGATCTCATAAATACTGCCTTTGGCAGCCATTACGGAATCATAAGAACCGGCTTCGACGAATTCTCCCCCTATAACTATCAGCGAACATGCGATGTTAGTATCCAGTTTAATACGTTACCTTGGATTAAAGTGATGCGGTCAGCTTCTCGCAAAACAGGAATAGAGTTGGTGGCCATGATTCTGGTTTTGCCAGAAAGTACGCCCTTTGACCCAAAGACATTTTCGATAAGATGCTTGCCAACGTGCTGATCGACGGCTGATAGCGGATCATCGAGGAAGTAGATATCGGCTCGCGCATAAACGGCTCGTGCAAGCGTTACCCGAGCCTTTTGTCCACCAGACAAGCTAATACCTTTCTCTCCAACTTGTGTCTCATCTCCATCTGGTAGGTGATCAAAATCTTCTAGCAAAGCGCAAGCTCGAATCGTACGCTGGTAAAATTCGGGATCATACCGATGACCAAAAATAATATTCTCCCGGATGCTGGCATTCATGACAAAATACTGTTGTGAGACATAGGCAGTGCTACCTCGAAGAACCACCTCTCCCTCTCTTTTCCATAGTTCTCCAAGTGCAGCTTGCAAAAAGCTGGATTTTCCAGACCCTACTCTGCCAAGAATGCAACTTAAGGACCCCTTGGAAGCAGTGAAATTGATGTCTTTCAAGCAATTGTTATCCAGCTCATTCTTATTCCAGGTGAATGACCCATGTGTGACTCGCACAGACTCCTCTCCATATTTGGTTACTGCATCTTCGCGGATAACTGCATCAGCCTGAAGCTCATCAGCTTTTAAAAATTCGGTAATCCGTCCAACGGCAACACTAGCTTCAACCAGAGCAGTCATAATCATGGGCAGCATAGTAAGTGGGAACGCCAGACTTCGAATTCATTAGCCAATTTTACATAAATCATTCAGAATATGCATAAACTCACAGGTTGAAAAGTGTCAGCGCAGGAAAAACTATCTCCGTTGTCAGAGGTTTATCTTGGGTTAGCACATATACAGTAAATGTAGAACCTGGTTTAACATTAGCACTTGAGGCCATAGAGACTCAAGTATTTTGGACTTACAGGACACCAGAAAGGGTGTAGAGGACCAAGTGAAACTAGCAAAAGCAGAAGCAACCCCAATTTTCTTCAACGTCCGAAGCTCTTGGTCATTCCTGACATGGTCCAGCTTCTGTTTGAAGGGAGCAGACCACCCATAAAGTTTAATGCTCTTTATGTTGTTCAAAATCTCTGTCATGAGGCGGGTACGGGCATCTTTGTTCTTCATCTGCCGTTTCTGAAGCGTCTTCATTAGACTTGCAATGAAACCGTTTATGGGGATCATTAAAATCATCATGACCACTCCAGCAAACATGCTCGGCCCCAGGAGTTGGTACAACGAGATCATACAAAGGGTGATCTGGAAAGGTGCGGACCAAACTTGTTGGCCGTACTGGGTAATGTCTTGCAGACGTTGAGTGTCCACCGCTTGTAAGTTGACGATATCTCCGGTAGACTTCGCCGCCCTACCCTCGTTGCTCAACCGTATACTCTTTCGATAAATAGCGGCAGTCAGTGCGCTCTTTATCCGCATTCCGGTCTCGAATGCATATTGAAAGTATTGATGTAGGGTTATCGTCTGAACAACGGATGCTATGAACATAAGGCTTGCAATAGCCAGCCCTTGTATCACGGGCTGAGGGCTTCCCGAATTATAGGACGCAACAAATGAAATAAGCTTGCGCAGCAATTGCGGTTGAACAAACGCAAGAATATCTTGTACAATCTTGAATAGCGTGCCAATGCCAAAAGGGCCACCAAATCCTTCAAAAAGTGCAAACCAAAGATTTGGGCTCTTACGCCGTAGCTGTCTATCCCATGCCCCGGTAAATTTCGCCTCTGTATAGTGCGTTGTGTCCTTCTTTCGAAGATCCCATAGATCCTCTTCCGTCAAAAATTTGGTATATCCGTGCTTCATCATTGGAGTCATCCAGCCGAAAGTCAAGATCGAGAAAATATTCGCACTTTTCGTCGGACATAGGCGCTGGTCTTCGTCGAGAGTGCTGTAAGTGCTCCATTTCTTCGGGACCAACCATTCCAATGCAAACACAACAATACCGAGTCCCTCTATAATAGATAAGATGACTAGTCTGGGAAGACGGTATATATGGTCTTTCAATAATACAGACTGTCGTAGTTGAATTCCATGGATGATAATGAACCCTAGCCAAAAGAACAACAGGGTGCCAGAGGGGACGCGTGATCGTGCGTGCTCATAGTGATGGATCGCAAAGGCTACTGCCAACGCAAAGCAGCTGAAGATTGGTGTCCAAAATTGTATACCGTGAGCATTGAATGGCGAATAGTTAAATACCACCAGTGGAACGAGGAGGAACGAAGCGGCGATCAGACAGCCGGCGACAGTCTGTAACGCGTCAATCAGTCACCATAACCATCTAATACACATATAATCATCCGTATTCCCAATGCCACGCACCAGTTTAAGCCAGTAGTGCCAGTTCTTCGGTACCGGATAAGGCGCACGCTTGCGCAGCAGATACAGCTCGATGGATCCGATTATTATCAGCGCGAGACTGACAACATCGACTGTAGAATCCACAAAGCATGGCGTAAAGTCGCTTCTTGTTGAACTCAACGGCCCGAACCCTACCACACTTAATGTCAACAATCGCGATATTGACCAGGTATGGCGTAGGAGCAGGGAATGGCAGATAATGTGTCTGAAAACAAACCTTCGGGATCGATGCAGTATATGGGCCCCATTCGATGGAGCATAGTTGCCTCGTTGCTTGTTCCCGCAGGGCAAATTCAGGTCCGCCTCTTCTCTCAAACTATTAGTTCGTCCGTAGTCGGTAGATAAAAAAGTCAATCGGTTCACAAAGCAGAACAAAGGTGATTGTCCTTCAGTCCAGAAACTTCGGGAATAGCTGGTACTTGTACGCAAATCTCTGAAAAACGAAGGATAAGTCCAAGTATTACTCATAGAAGTCTGACTGACTAGAATACGAGATTCATGCGCTAAGAAACTGCCGTGCCGCCACCTTGACAGGAACATTGAAAGCTTCGCATTAATAATCTTCCGAGCAGCAAAGCGAAGCAGAGCGAAGCTTCTCCCTCTCACTACTCCGTACCTCACAGCTCTCTAACATCCAGCGACCATGTCTACCAACTACGTTACTCCGGGTCAGATGCGCAACCTGCGCGCATGCATGATCTGCTCGTTCGTGCAGACTATGCAGGTTTATTTTTCAGCTCCTCTTTGGGTGCTCTTCGGCGTCGGTTAACTAGCCTTCGCAGAAATTTAAGTCGGTCGGATGCCCAAACTGCGAGCCGTTGCTGCAAAATTTTGGGCCCGACGCAATCGAAGACATTACATCTCCCGTATTCGAAGGCTTGATTGCCCTGCGCGAGCCGACAAAGTCTTGGGTTGGACGATGGCAAAGAATCGACAACTATGAGAAAGGGGTGTATGCCGTGAAAGTGAGCGGAAATGTAGGCTCAGCAGTTCTGCGTTGCAACTCGTATTTTTCGGCCACTGACTTCTATCTCTCATAGCTACCCGAGGAGATCTTGAGAGAACTAGACTCTAGCAATATCGTCTATCGTCCACGCGATGGCAGTTATGTGATCGAGGATTGATGGAACCGCCACTATGCACCTCATCTTTGCGCTTCTTTATATCTTTTGCCAGCGTAGGAGCAACGGCGTTTTTCTGGATTGCAAGCTTTTCTCAGCCTTGGATGGTGATTATTCTGTTTGTTTTCATGTAGAGAGTTTCTCATCACAGCTTTTCTTCTCCATTTCAATGCAAAGTTCCATCCAAGTTTGCCACCACGATTGGGATAACTGTGACATTTTTGCGCTTGATGTGAAAAAGCCACCGGGTACTGAGAATTTACTAGGCGATGGAAGGAAGGATAGTTGGTACCCCATGTTGTCCCTGCTCTAATATTACACCAAGACTCCACTTCTTCTTTCGGATAAGAATGGGCTTGTTAGATTAAGCCCTCCAGCTTCCAAGCACTCAACAACAGAGGTTCATTTTCAGAGTTAACATCCCATTGCAGCGCCTGTCGGGTTGAGTTGGTTTCAACTTGGATACTTCACGCAAGTTGTCTCCTCCAACACTCCCATAGCAACGGTCTTCGGCCGAAGGAATAGTGCTTTTTTGCCAGCATCGGATATCACGTCACCATTGCAATATCTGCTCCCACAAATCCTACAGTCTGGATATTTATGCCTTGTAATTATATGCTGCATATTATCTATGTCTACGTTTTCTCGTTCCACCAATCAATACGTCTCAAAATCCAATGTAGGACCATCTAGCAAATGAATCGGAGAGAGTCAGGGCCTGACCCATACCATGTATCTATATGCTTGAGTAGCTTGCTGTAGTTTCAGGATCGAGCTTGCCGACCAACAAAAATTCTAAGAACGTTCAAACAAGGCTATCACTGTATCACTGGTATTTGGTCTGTTATTTTGGCCTTCCGAACACAATAACCGACTCCTATCAAGGCTGCCTAACTAGAACTCCACAAAAAGCACCTAGACCAGTCCGTTGTATATAGCAGTCTAACCAAGGTAGTTTATCAAGCTGGTACAGCTAGTAGAAAGTCCACAGGGAAGCGGGACTGATGTAACACTCTAATCCATAAATGAGTGATAGGCTGTGAGATTAGCTGTTCACACCAACGTAATACCAATGGAATTCAGTCTTTCCACCAAATAAGAAGCAACGGCCGCAAATTGCGGACTTTTACAACTTCAAGTCTAAATATCTGCTCACTCGCGGGATCACATACCATCGCTTAGAGTATCTCCCTGGTTTCTGCACTCCAGGTTCTTAGCCGTTGCTAGGGATTGAAAATTGCGGGGTTACTGGGTACTCTAACTTCACCACCAGCTGCCCCACTCTGCCAGCGCAAAAACAATACGCCGATTATGCCGGGGGATCTGACTGTTGCCTGTTCTACTTTGCTTGACTCCAAACCCCTTCTCTTTCCCAGCTCTCGAATCCCAGACCGTCACGAGTACGTAGTATCAACAGGTAGTTTCACCTAACTACCAGTATATCAGCTGCAGCAGTACTACATAAAACTCTTCGAAGCCTTCTTCCTCATCCCAACCCCGCGACAACTCACTTTCTGAACTTTGCAATACTTCCTATACGCTGCACAGCTGTCAGAGATTCGCTAAAATCTGCAGCTATGAGGGTCGCATGTTTACAGGTGCGTTTGCTCTTCCCCTTACATTCTGCTGCAAGACGACGTAGTAGAATAGAGTAGCTGCGGAACGGCGGCTTTTTGATCCTAACATCTCTATTTTTCCGTCTTGTTTGCGGCAGTTCCAGAAACTCCAGGGCTAACTTGCGACAATTATTTACATAATGAAGTTCAATCCGCATCTTGGAAATCTGGCCCATAACCTGAAGAGAGCCGAAGCAATCATATCGAAAGCTAATCCCAAGGATTTGGATTTGCTCATTCTTCCAGAGATGGCATTCACGGGTGCGTTGTTCTTGTTCAACCACATGCTTCTTCTCATTTGTTTGTTTGCCGTGACGCATCCATGACTACCCACATCAGCCAGCCATCTGCGTCATCGGCAATGAGATACCCCCCACATATTCTATTCGATGCTTCCGTTCCGAAAACGCGCACTCTCTTGTCACCTGTCACCTCGTTCCATTGACTTGTCTCACTGACTGCGTCTAGGATACAATTTCAAATCGCTACAGGAAATCCAGTCCCACCTCGAGCCAACAGCTACTGGCCCCTCGACCGTTTGGGCACGCGGTATTGCCAGGCAGTTGGGATGCCACGTCGTAGTCGGATACCCCGAATATTCCTCGCAATCGCCATCTGCACCTCAAGACTCGATATCCCGATACAATTCAGCAGTTCTGGTTTCACCACAAGGAAACGTTCTGGCAAACTACAGGAAGAGCTTTTTGTTCACAACAGACGAATCATGGTGCGAAGAAGGCCCGGGTTCTTCGCTGATGATATTCCGGGAGGTATAGGCAAGATGGCAATGGGAATTTGTGAGTATATTCAAGCAATCCTCATGGCCGAGTGCTAATATATGACCACGCGTGATTGAAGGCATGGATCTTAACCCAAAGAACTTTACAGAACCTTTTGAAAAATACGAATTCGGGAACCACATAGTGAACAGCAAATCAGACCTTGTAGTGGTGCCCATGGCTTGGTTGTCTACGCAATCACCCGAATCAATCATTGAGCGAGCGAAGGTTCCTGACGGACCTACACTTTCATATTGGATGCAAAGGCTGCAACCTGTCATCGATCATGGTGGGTCAGGACCCTCGGGAGAAACAATATTCGTGGCTTGCAACCGAATTGGCTCAGAGGGAGATACCGTATATGCGGGAACCTCAGCGGTCGTTGGCATCACCAAAGATAACATTAAGATTTACGGGTGCCTTGGCTGTGGTACTGAGGACTTACTCGTATGCGATGTCCCTGGTGGTGGTGGAAAGGTAGCTGGTGGTGATATGGATCCGGGTAGGTAATAGGAGCACACGTCGTCAGCCGTCCTGTCACATCCTAACTGAGCCTTTTGCTCTGGTGTTTGGGTATGCTGCGCGCCGTAGCAGTGACTGCTGGTCATTCGTCGCCTTCTCGCTTCCGATAATCATTCGTCCTCTTTCTCAGCTATTCTGTTCCATGGAGTGATTCAATTTTTTTGTCAAACATTTTTGGCTGGCGTGGTCCTTGGAATATTGGGTTCTTTTTTCATTAGATCACATTTTAGTTTAGAGCATTGATGGCGCAGGTTTTTGGTTGCTAGTTACATGAATTGGCTCCATTCTCTTCATTATGTCAATGAAAAGAACGTGCATCTTAGAGTTGGCTGAAGAGGATTTCCCGTTTATTTATACCCTAGATGATGTTTGATCTTGTAACTATTACTATGTCATAGAACTTCGTCTTGTGTCATACGGCATGAAAGATTTGTCAAGTGCGATTTCCGTGGTAGATAGTGCAAATTTTTGCGGTGCATGTGTTTGTATCGACGGTTATCGTATTGATCATTTGTATTCATTTGATATACTGCGTCTGAATGGATGTGAGATCGATATCCCGCCGCAATCACTTCGTCTCGCTGACTTTCGAATCAAACAACCGTATACGAGACTTCTATGTATCCGGGAAACAGATAGTTCATCCAGAGTGCTGTGCGTACACACCGAGACGCCGAAAGTCACCGGCCGTCGTAACTGCATATTTCATTCCACGAGTGATACCCGGAATTTGGAAACGGGAAATCTAACGGCTGGATTCTACACAATCCATATCACTGTCTCACGTAACAGGAGAAACCGTACCACGGTAACATCAATGAGACCAATGTCAATACACAGTCCCACGGCCTTCAGATTTCAGATACCTTGGTAACAGATATCTGTATATAAATATCTCTTTCGCGTGATTGATAGCCGTGGATCTTCCCCTCCAGGGAGATCTCCATTCCCTTTTCAACCATTTGCTCAATGAAAAACCAAATGGAATAACCCCGGTGTTACTAGGTATCACTTTTGTAAACTCACAAGCTGGCAGAGCCAGGAGGACAGCGTGTGTTTAGGATTTTCCTTTGTCTGCCATAGGCCCCGGACCCTGGGCCTCTAATACAAAAATGATTCAAAACAAACAAAAAGCTGTCACTTCTTCCTGGGAGATATGGCCACTAAAAAACTTATGAGCGTAATCTGATTACATAGGTATGCGTTTCCTTTGCCGAAAGAGGTTCCAAGTTCTAGTCAACAAAGGTCGGAACTTCGGAAGCCGATTTGAACCCCGGAATCGGGGACGAGTGATCCGGTTTTAACGAACAAACTCCGGGCTTCCTTAGGCGGCTCTGGGATGTTTCCGGGCCTCCAAAGGATGGTTGGTAGTTATCAGAATTTCAGCAGAGCAGACTCGTTCTGAGGCTACGAGAATGCACAATGTGTTGATCTGAAGAGCGAGATAGGAAGTTAGAAAGTTCCAGAATACACCGCCGCATAAGCAAGGAAATCGCATCGACGAGATCCGGAGGACTGTTAGGGTTTTATTGGAAATTGGACATTGTTGAAACCTTTTGTAAACAAGTAGTTACCTGCTGTAAGTTGCAGTGTTGACGTGCTTTTCATCTTCTTCAAAATGAAATCAACAACCCCTCTCGCTCTACATACTTAAGTAGCAATTGGACAGTACAAGGTTAGTTATCACGACACTGCAAAAAGAAGCTCCATTGGCCATTTTATGGCAAATCTTGAGGATTGATATTTACTGCTGCACATCCTCAACGTTTCACGAGATAAATTTTTGACACTTCCGTCAGCTGCAGGGAGTGAAGTTAACAGCGGCATGGTCTGTGCACCCTGCAAGGGTTCAAAGCTTAAATTTGAGCCCCAGTACTGGGCACACCCCCTTCGCTGTTGGACTCTTTCTCCTGTTCACATTACACATTCATCGACATCAGCCACCATGGTCGCGCTCAGTCGACGCTAAGCAAACATAACTATACACTCATCACGAGCTTAATTCAAATTGTATAAGTACTGAGCAAAATTGGCGACCTTATTTACCGGCTGTCGACTATTCACGATGATTCGAAGCATCCACTGCGGTGGACCTGGCTGCTTCAGAGATATGCAATCCCACGCTCCACGATTTTCCTGGTCGATCTGCTGGGCAACCCTCGGGTGACAGTCTGGTCAAATACTTCCCGATTTCCTTAGGTCGCCTTTGGTATTGTCCGCTGGTGGATTGAGTATCTAGGAAATACACCCTGCAGATATTAACGAAGCCCGCAGATATCTATAAGTCCGACAGGTATCTGTTGAACGGGAAGGCGTCAGCATACCATTGGTCACCTACACGTACCCAATCCTCGAGATTTTATACAATACAGGGTGGCCAACTAATGCAACAAGGCTTTATCAGCACAAAATCCAGGCACAGTCATAATCATAATCAACCGTCACTCCAGGTCGCTGCCAGGCCCTTGTATCAAATACTGCTTTGGTAATCACCAACAGCTTCGCTGGAATCACCTGCTGCACGCGCAATATGCTTCTCACTTCCTGCGGCGAACCCTCGACAACGACAACTATCCAAATCATGGTGTACCTAGGTTCTCTATAGAATGTATACGTGGCCTCATTGTCCATGTATCCATGACTTTAGGGCGGCAGGTCATAATTCGGGGCTCCAGCATCATGGAGTCTCTCACGGAAGACATCCATGGAATCGATCTCTCGTCCACTTCGCCCTGTTACCCATCCCAGCAAATTGGACTCGCCCCGCCAACAGGCCAAAACCTTGCGCCGAACACCTACTTTATACCGAGCGATTCTGTTTTGGGTACATGCCTACTTAAGTGATTGCCTCTTAACATGAAACCGGTGGGGCTTCGGAAGATAAGGATCCGATCCGAGCAATACTGTGCGTCGTCATCTGTGACGGCGTTCTTTCCCTGGTTGTCCAGCCTGAAGAACTAGGGCATGAGAGATCACTTGGGGGCTATGTCGACATCTAGGCTGCATCCCCTAGCCGTCTCCCCGCCAGGCGAGCGACCGAATCAAAACTATTGGATTTAAGAATTGCTTCACGGACTTCATCAAAATTTCATGGATCGAAACCAGTTTCCCTGGATAATCGAGTGGTGAGTGTGGTATTTCTGACCTCCAGAATAGAGCTCTACTCACAAGTTGTTGGCTAGGTCCTTAATGATTTGCTTGAAATGCGGGTGGGGTGGATGAGTTTAGTGTGGCACAGTTACTTCGCTATTGGTCCGTGCGGTGGAGCAGTGGCTTCTCCACTGTGGTGGAGTGACTTCGCCAGCGCGAGCACCTTATTGAAACGTCGATTGTCAACGGGCGCGGGTACAAAATGTCTTGGCCATTCATTCAGATGCCGCTCGCGGGTGCGGTTTAGGACAGTTGCCCGCATGGAATACTTACATACTCTCCTATAGATAGGTTTATTTTCCAAGGGGAGGCACTCTTACGAAGTTTTTTTTATAGAAACTTTCTAATCCGCGCGGTAAATCACCGCGCCTTGCGGCCTGAAATCCCTACGGGTTACAATGAAAGTGATCGGGCTGCGGGCGTGCGGTTTGAGTTTCACGCGCGGGAATACAAACCCGCAAAGACAACTACAATTAGGACCATTTATCAAGCGGAAGCGCTCTTCTGTGATCGCAACTGTTTTAGAAGGGACCTCGGTGAGCGTGTGGTGTATAAAGCGGTTACACTTGTGTCGAGTGCTATCGCATGTAGGAAGCCGCCCCGGCTGATATCTACCTGGCCGGATTTCCAAACACGGCCTGCCATACGAAACCACCCCAGCCGCCATTACATCCCCACTTAACAGCTACCATACCGGATGCCACCCGTTGGTAAACGAATCCGCAGAACTGGTTGGAGCCATGGTTTGAAGCGGCATCTCAGCAGACAAAGATCTCCACTTAGCATTATTTGCTGGAGGTATATATCGATAACCCTCCGGAATGGCGCACCGGTGCTCGCCTTAAAACATAGGATCCAGTTGGGTGTTTCGAATCTTGCCACTTGCAGCAGCATGTGTTGGGTGCTCGGATCCACAGATATTCTTGTCACTTGCAGCAGCCTCAGCAGCAAGTACCGGTAGCACGCACACTCAGAATAGTACACTACATACCGGTACATTCCAGTCCATGCGGGTATCAAGGTTAAGTGACGCCCCACTCGGCGTGACGCCACAGGGCGGCCGCGGGGCTTGCCGGAAACGGCTTCGAGCCAAAAATTCGGGCACCAAAACGTTCTCCATAATATGTACTAGTTCATACGATAGCCAGTGGATATCAACGGTCAACACCTACTGAAACACACACCCACCCACCGCACCCCGCAACCCCGCTCTCTCCCGCCCCCCGGCACACAAGTCATCTCGTATCCCCCCCCACCAAATCAGTATTCCGGGCTTCCAGTAATAAAGCTCCAAAATAAGTACGTACACACATACATATGGCCAAGAAAAGCATTTCCCGTCTTTCATCACCATCTCCCCACTATCCTCCTGCCCACTCATGCACGGGTTTCCAAAGCAGTTGGAGTGCTGTCTAGTGTTTCTGCACGTGCATAGGCTGTTAATGTAGGAAGTAGAGTAGCTAGTAGGGGGGAGGGAAGGGGGGAGGGGGCCTAGGGACTTTAGTATAACTTATCATTCATACTACTTTACTTTACTTCCAGCGTAATAAAAGAAAAAGACCCAAATCAGGAAGAAAATCAAAATACCTAACATCCCCACTTCTCCCTCTCGCCCCGCACACTCCCGACCCTATACATGTTTCCCCTTCCCCTCCCTTCCCCCCCCTCCCCTCCTTTCCCCCCCCCCCCCCCCCCCAGGATTTATTTTCTCATTGGAGCGTGGGGAATGAAGGGGAAGGGAGAAGGAGGGAGGGAGGGATAAAACGGGAGGAGCCGTTACCATCAAATCGATACCGTGATGGACAATGTTCCTATTTTCTGGTTTTATTTTTATTTTTTTGTAAAACGCTACTGCACGCAGCGAGGCCTTTGAAATGTGGATTTTAGAAAACTAAAGAAAAATGTATATCAAGACATACACTACACACTACACACACACACACATATATATATATATATATATATATGGACGCACATGCACACAAGACACACAACTGAGAGACACAAAGTATACGGGCAACTCCCTCGCCACTAGAATATAAAAGAATTGGAATTTATCAACAAGAAATTAATAAAAAAAAAACGGGGTTTAAAATAAATAAAAAAAGAACAGGAGGAAATGAAAAAAAAAAAAAAATTTTACCACCCCTATGATACGATTTCCGATCTCCCCCATCCATAACGGTTAGATAATAATAATAATAAAAATGGTAGAAGATATCCTTTCTCACGATAAAAAAGAGGGTTCCAACCATATTACCGAATTTCACGATTATAGATAGGATAGGGAGACACACGGACGAGACATACATACACACACACATACATAGTAGTAAGTTAATTCAGTAGCCTAGCTGCGAAACAACACCATTATTGATCTCGATCTCTCCCCATGTGAATGATGATGAATGATTGTGAAAGTAAAAAATAAAAATAAAAAGAAAAAAAAGAAATAAGAAACAAGAAAGTAAAAAGTAACCAAGGACTTTGGGAACGCCTCAGAAAATCACAAAAAAACATATAGAAAAGAACATGGCAACAAAGACACCTCAAAGCAGTGATAAAAAAAAAACAATGCCGCCCGCCATCCGAGACTACCTACAAAGAAGAAATAACGGGTAAGAAAAAAACACAGGGTGAGGAGGAGGAAGAGGGAGGAAGTGGGAAACAAAGATATAAAGTCCGGAAGGAGAAGAAATTAATAAACAGATTTCCAATCTGGACGCCCAAATGTAAAACCACAAACTTTGAACTGGTTGCTGAATCATGATAAATTTGATTCAATCCCCCCTCTCCCTCCATCCATTGGGCGCTGAATTTCCCTTACGCAGTGTAAAAAACAAACAAACAGACAGAACCTCGTAATTGTGTATCGTTTCATGACAACCGTTGTTCTCGTCGCCCTCTTTCTTATACCGACCAATCCATTCCATCCTGCTGCTGGGCTCTTTTTTTTCCGACAATTATCGAGTTCCTTCTACTTTCGGATAATCCCTGATTTTGACTGGAGAGGATGTTGCCGGGGGTCATGAGGATCCGCCGTCTTGGCCCCCACTTTCCCTTGTCGCACCCGCTTGAAGGCAGCTCTTCTTCCAGGTTTCGGCTTCTCGCCATGCACGCTCGCACTCCTTTTGGAGCTTCTCGTTGTTCTGACTCAGTTGCTGGATGGCTTGTTCTGTGAGGAGTTTCTCGAGCGTCCACTTTTCGATGTTCTGCGCTTCGTTTTCCTTGAGCTGTTGAATGTATTGAACCGCGCGTTGCAAGATAGACCCTTTATTTTTCTCGCATCCCGGGACAATTTTTGCCAGTTCGTTAATACCCTCATTAATGGTCTCACGGCGGCGTCGCTCAACTACATACAAATTGCCAATGTTAGCTCTCGTGTGTGTGATTCTGTGCCCAGAAGGCCAAAGAAGCAAGCCCGGATGTGGCATTCCCCACCTTCCTTGTGATTGTCCCTACGGACCCTGTGCCACTCTTCCGTTCCGACTTGTGGCTTAGGGTTGGGAGTCGGCGTAGTGTGCGGAACGGTCTGGCGTGGAGGTGGTGGGTGGGCAACACCGCCAACGCCTTCCGTGTGCCCTTCTACCGGTGGAGGATCAACCGGCTTTCCGGCATCGTACGGCATATTCGTTCCCGCTCCGGACAGAGACGGTAAACCCAAGTGCATCGCGTTCGCTGCAATGGCAGCATGGGTGGCAGCGTCCAATACAGCACTAGAACCATTCATCGCATTAGGCGAATGCTGCTGAGCCACATTCAACGGTTGGTATGCGTACTGAGCATTCTGTGGAGAATTTGGGTTGATCGGCATGAAAGCAGACATGGGTGATGTCTGTTTAAACGATGTCCGACGACTACTCGTACTCCCTTCAGTCCCCGCCCTTCCTTCCTCGGCCTCGCCGTTGTCCTCTAATGAATCGCGTTTGCGCTTGTGCGACGTTTGGGTCGATTGGGCACCGTCGGGTTGAGCCGCGAGTTGCTGGTCTACCGAGCTCTGTTCGTCATGGTAGGTGTCCTGTTGCCCTTCGCCGCTCATTGGACTGCTAGCTGCTGGAGCAGAAAGGAAGTAAGGGACGAAAGAGGTTGGTTTTGGTGTGAGGAACTAATCGTGGCAGTCGTCGCGAAGGCTTATGCTAACGTAGCAGTCGAGTGGTTAACGCAGGTGACGACGAGGAGCAGAATGCTAATGCAGCTGGAAATCGAACCCGGAAGGCAGGTAGGAGGGCGGGGCGTGATATGGGTGGTGGAGGGTTGGTGGTAGGGTGGTGGTGGTGGTGGTGGTGGTGGAGGTGATAGAGGAGGAGGAGGAGAGGAGGGAGGGAGGGGGTGGGGAGGAGGGAGGACGAGGTTGAACTTTTTAAGAGCGCGAACGACCAAAGCTGGAGAGGTTGGCGAAACGGGGAATAGTGAATGCACGCTTTCCGGAGACAGCCCACACAAGAGGCAGAGCAAGGGTTTTGCTTTAGAGTCTGGGAAACTTTAATCCACGTGATGCTGTCACGGGGCTCATCAGAAGTCAGACAAGTCGAAATGCCGGGGGACGGAGCGCAAAGAGGGAAAAGGGAAAAAAAAGGCAGGAAATAAATGCCAATAATAATAACGAATTAAGTACTAATAAATGTGTAATTCACAGCAGAACCAAAGTGCCGAACGATAAAAAAGAAAGTATGTACTGGATAGATAGACAAAATACCCGAAAAATAAAGCCAGAACCGAGAGGGTTAAAGGCACTCCCGCGAGTCAGGCAGCCACTGGACAGGTGGATATGTATGCGCGTATGTATATGTATGTACAAACAGAACGGTGTGCGGATGGATGGATGGATGGATGGTGATGAATGGGTGGATGGATGGATGGGTGGATGGGAGGATATTTGGCGTATGTAATAAACCAGACCCGTGAGGAGAGGAGGAAGAGCAGGAGAAGGAGAGCGAGAACGCAAGGCTGCGAGGACAGCTAGAAAGGGGAGGAAGGCGACTCTTCACGCGCACGGGAACAGACAGGCAGACAGTTCAGCGGGCGTTTGAACCTCACCTTAAACTTGATGACCAGGGCAACACTCCACGGCAACCCTCAAGCAGACAACCTTTTCCTTTCCTTCCTTCCTTCCGTCTTCCTTCTTTACCGGCCGCGCGATCTAAAAGAGCGAGAAACGTGGCTGGCGGGGGCGTGCGCGATGGCGGCGAGGATGACGAGAATGAGTGAACAATGGTGTCCAACGATAAATCGAAATCCACTTTGTTCCTCGAAAATATATTCCCAAAATTAAAAATTAAAAAATACCTTTTTGGAGGAAAAAAATATTAAAAAAAGGGAAATAAAACGGGATTTGTTTCAACGGGGATAAAGCGAGCGAGTCGATAGCAACGGATTGCTGGACAGGTGGTGTGGGTGTTGATATGCGATTGATAGGAAGAAGGGGGGCGTTTGATTTCGCGTGTCGACGGGTGATGTGATGTGAGATCGTGGGGGTGTGGGAGGGTCGGGTTGAGGAAAATTTTTAAAAGCCAGCGACTTTTTTTAACGATTTATTATTGGCGGCTGGAACAGAAAAAGGCCACGAAAATCGAAAAAAGGGGCAAGGAAATTTCCGTCACTACTCTGTCTACTTAGGCAGGCAGCAAGTGTGTATTGGTTCTTTAGGAAGGCAGGAGTCGATCGAAGCAATTCTATCTCCGCCTTTATGTCTTCCCCTCCGTGGTTGTTGTTTGGGTGACGAATCACTCGATCTCGATTCTCGATTCCTGAATAGCCGAGAACCGACGACAACATGCAGGAGAAACTTGAATATCTTCAGGGTAATCACCACCCCAAAAGACAGGATCACGGATAGACACGCACCAAATTCCTGGCATGAAGTTGTTGTCAATGTCTCAGCATGCCAATCCTATTGTGACCGTGAAGTGTGAACCAGAGCAGGATGGACAACAGCACTTCGGTAATTCGTACGTTTCAATCACAACGCATCACTCATCACCCATATGTTTCACGAGCAGGCCAGCACAGCCCACAACTCATCCATCAGCCTTAACATATCTCGAGCCGAAAACCAATCATAACTGCCGTCTGTAGGCACATATTATACTGACGACCAATCATATCGGTTTACGGGGGGGGGCTTGAAGGGGGGCTGATTTCCGCGCGGTAAGGCTTATCCAATCTACACTGATACCCCAAACGCGCAGGAATTGGGGGGTGCACTTCATTGGCTTCGGCGCCTGCCACGTAGATACAGATACTCAAACCAAACCGCCACCCAGGTTTGCGGGTGGTATCTGGGAAATACGGGTTTTAGACATGAACAATTCATTCAGTTCGTTGTGGGACAGACGGATGGACGGGACGGGTGTGCAATTCATGATTGGTATGGTTGAATTCATGAAAATAATTGCCAGTGTAACAGTAAACACACAAAGAAGAAAAAAAAAAGGATGCAACAAACCGGGTTGCGCCCTCACTTTGCACCCATGGAAGGGGTTTGCATGTAAAATGCATGTACCATCGGGCTACACAAGATCGACGGGGACATGATCGAAGGTTGTACTCAGATTGCTGCAACGGAGGGGGAGGAAGGGGGTTATGCAGCAACATTAACGGTAGAGGCCGCAGTATGTCAGGTGTGTAGGTGGGATCGATCTGATGCGGCAATGGAATCTTGATACAAACAAAGGGACGAATCCCCGAGCTGTGTAGCACTATGTGACAAATCATCTGGATAACTCGAATCGTTTTGTGGTTTTGTGCATCCTGCACTTCAAACTTCACTAGTGCCTGGGGAAAAAAACGAATCGCTTGCCATGGGAAAGTCTAATAATATCGAGTCTTCTCTATGTAGGGTACCGATTAGGCACTCTATTTCCACGGGTACGGGAAGCTCACTGTAAAAGGTGGAAATAGTCAATATGCAATTAAGGCTAACTATCCTAACACGTGAAAGACGAAGTCAAGTGACACAATAGATATGGCCAGAACATCTCAATCCATCCACCGACTGCACTGGGTTGTGCAGTCGTGGACTTTGAATCTGGACCATCCATTAATCATATCATATACGTAAATAAAGCCAAAAATTCTATAGCAGCCCTAAGAAATTCACTCTCCTGTGCTAGGAATTTGCAGACTTATACCCTCACCTGGGCGGTCAACAAGAAATGGTGAGAACAAGTTGAAACCATACTAACCATGTCAATAGATTTCGAGCCCGAGAAGGAAATCACCCAGACTGTCCTTTAGGTAACCGGGAATGGAGTGGTGTCTGCAGTGGACGGGAGGATGTCCGATGTTGTTCCAGTGTTGTTCGAAGTGATGCATCTAACGTCCTATTCGTGGAGCGACTGTACTATACAAAGAGACATCGCACCCTTTCCATCCATAATTTATTGCCCATAACCCAATTTCTAAAACAAACAAGAACTTTTAGAACTCCGAAACCCCATATATGAAATTGTGAATCTAGCTGATTCGTGCCTTCCCCAACGTTCTCCTAATCTCATCCAGCTGATCAAGACCGCTCTGGTATTTTCCACGTTTTATCCTATGCGTAGATGGGCGCTGGCCAGTCATAGTATATCCATCCAGAAACTCATCCATAATGGTATCAAAATCCTTTCTCGTCTCTGGGACGGGTCCGTCTAGTCCATCTTCTTCATCATCATTGTTATATTCTTCCTCAATCTAGTTTATGCATTAGTAAAATTACTTTTTATTTTAGTACGGGGGGAGGGAGAACCTTTTCAAAACGGTCATCAAGCAGAGTAAGACCCTCGGTACGAAAGAGTGCAGAACTGCTCATGGAGTACCCCGATGTGGCAGTGCGGGCCCCGCCGTTCTTCTTCTCCCTTCTCCGGCGTCGCCGACCTGAAACCGATATGGTCCCTGCCGTCATCGCCGAGGATCCGCCAAAGCTCATTGTATCCGCAAGCGAAGAATTACAATCATCCCCCAACGTCTGAGCTTTCTCCTTTTTCTGCGCCTTCTTGAACTTTGAGAACTCCTTCATCCAGTCTTCGGATTCCGGCACCTCCTCTGCACCCTTGCTGACAACAGAAGGCCCCTCCTGCTGTGCCGGCGGTGCCTTCTCAGTGGTATCAGATCCCCACCCATCATCATCCTCGTCCTCAAACGCATCCAAGAATGCATCCTCAGTCGTTTCTCCGCCATCAGCCAGGGCCGCAAATATTTCCTCATCATCATCAACATACGCTTCATCCTCGAGCGCCTCCAGAACCTCCCGAATGCGCGGGTCCATATCCGGTTTGAACCCGCTCAACGCATCAGGAATATCCTGTTGGTCCTGATACGTCCGCTTCACCTGTACCTCACTGGGCAGGAGTTCCCTCGGAATCCTAACCAACTCGCTCTTGGGCGGCAACTCCTCATCGCGGATCGCTTGGTCAAGCGTCTGCTTCCCCTTCCTTCCCTTCCGCTGCTTCGAATCCGTCTGAGGAGCCTCAATGAACACTGCTTCTGACGACGCTCCCATGTCCCGCATATGCTGCATGTAGTCGTACTTTGTGTCATCGTAGTAAATCCCGTACATTGCCGCCTCACCTTCATTGTCGCGAAGCGTGGAGGCGTCAAGGCCGAGTTCGGAGGCGAGGTCGCTGGTGGTTTTTACTTTAGAGTTTGAAGGTTTTTTGTTCGCGTTTGGCGCCTCGACTTCGGCGAGCACAAAGTCCGTGGCCGTTTCATCGTGGATCAAAGGATCGTTTTGAGAGCGGTAGCGCACTTGGAAGGTGGTTGCGGATTTTTTGTCGCTGTTGGTAGGGGAGTGGTGAGGCTCTGATGATGGTGGGGACAAGGGAATGGTGGGGTTAGCTTACATCCACTTTTTTGTGGCCTTGTTTGGAGGAGCCATGATGATGTCGCAGGCGAGGGCGATTGCGTTATGACGGCGGAAATCAACCGTATATATGAAATCGCTGACAAAAGCGAGTGGATGAGTCGAGGTGATTGATTCTGGATTGGCAAGCAGTCAGTTAGAAAGCGGTAGCGGGGATGTGATGTGAGAGAAAAGTTTCGGCGGTCGTCACAACGTAACCCCACCACAACACCAGAACCATAATCCAACCAACTCCTTCCACCCTCTAATTCAACAAAAAAATCCGCTCGAAAATAGGGACAACGGAACCGTTACTGCGACCATGGTTCTTGCCGAAAGTAAAAATAGGGTCGGCCTTGGACGGGCATTGATGCGCTCACGCGGTGGAGGCACGAGGGTAACAAGAGGGAGTGGACAAGCCGGCCGTGGAAAAGGCCGTGGATCGCAGGGACCTATGGAGATGGTATGTATGCCCAACCTTACACTTTTCGCACAGCTAATCGTGTATAGGCTTTTGCACCTGAGAGGAAAGAGGCAGATTGGGTCAAGATCCGCAGTATCACCGAGCAGAATGACCTTGACGGTTCGTACATACACATCCTCTTACCTACCGCCAGTATCCTAACCACAATATAGAATTCCTGGCAACAGCCGAAATGGCGGATACTGATTTCACCGCCGAGAAGATGAACCATGTCCAAGTAGTGCACCAAGACCAATACAACCCATACATTCTCACCGCCGACCAAGAGCGCAAAGTGGTTCGCAAACAAGCAGCACACTCGCAGCACCTCACAGTCCCCCGACGACCAAAATGGGATTCCCAGACGACACCGCAGGAATTGGAACAACTCGAAAGAGAGTCGTTTCTGAGCTGGCGGAGGGGTTTGGCGGAACTACAAGAAACCAAGGACATGCTGATGACGCCTTTCGAGCGGAATCTCGAGGTTTGGAGACAACTCTGGCGTGTCATTGAACGTTCCGACTTGGTTGTGCAGATTGTGGATGCCCGAAATCCCCTGCTCTTCCGTTGTGTGGACCTGGAGAAATACGTACAGGAGGTGGACCCGAAGAAGAAGAACCTGTTGCTGGTAAACAAGGCGGACATGATGACGACAGAGCAGCGGAAATTATGGGCGGACTATTTTGAGAAAGAAGGCGTTAGTTACCGCTTCTTCTCAGCAGCATTAGCCAGGGCTGGTCTAGAGGAGGACTTCGAAGACGTAGAAGAAGGCGACGAGGAGGGAGCTTCGGCGGATGAAGCCCTAGGATCAGAGACCGAAAAGCTAGGACTCACCATCTCCGAAGTCGAAGAGCCCGAAGATCCACGAATACGCATCATAACGATCTCCGAGCTCGAATCCATCTTCCTCTCCAACTCCCCCCCCCCTCCATCTCCAACCCCCGCAAAACCACAATCGGCCTAGTCGGCTACCCCAACGTCGGTAAATCCTCCACCATCAACGCCCTCATGGGCTCCAAAAAAGTCTCCGTCTCCTCCACCCCCGGAAAAACCAAACACTTCCAAACCCTCCACCTCAGCGACCGCATAATCCTCTGCGACTGTCCAGGTCTCGTATTCCCAAACTTTGCCTCCACAAAAGCAGAACTAGTCTGTAACGGTATCCTCCCCATTGACCAACAACGCGAATTCACAGGCCCTGCAACACTCGTCGCTCAACGTATCCCTCAATGGTTCCTGGAAGCTCTATACGGAATTAAAATCATCACCTGCCCACTCGAAGAAGGCGGCACGGGAATCCCAACGGGCACTGAACTCCTCGTAGCTTACGCCCGCGCTAGAGGGTTCATGAAAACTTCCGCCGGAAACCCAGATGACTCCCGTGCAGCTAGGTACGTACTGAAAGACTACATTAACGGGAAACTCCTCTTCTGCCACCCTCCACCCGGCGGCACCAACCCAACAGAATTTAACGCGGGTCTCTACAAAGACGAATCGCGGCTTCCAAAACATAGACGGAAGCTCCCTGGGCACAATGAAGATGCCGTTTCAGTGATTGGTGGTGAAGAGGAGGAGAAGGAAATGATTTCCCTTGCACCACCGCCGGAGGGACGTAAAACGGCTGCTATGGACGCACACTTTTTTGGACGGGGAGTAGGCGCGGGTGGGCACTTGAGTAATCCGTTTCTTGCCGCGTCGTCTGCATCATCGGCGGCGGGGGGTGGAAGGGTTCTCAGTGGGAGGAAAGCAAAGACTATGATTGCGATTGAGAACAATCTTAGCCCTGATGAGGTTGCGGCGTTGAAGGGGAGTAAGAAACATTTTAAGGGAGGGAAGAGGAAGAAGCAGGTGAAGCGAGTGGAGGAGGATGGGGAGGTGTTGAGTTGATGAGATGAAGTTGGTGGCTTTTTTTTTTCGTTTTTCAAAAAGTAGGAAAGTAGGGTTGGTTGTACGGTTTCTTTTGGGTATGGGGCTTTTTTTTATGTATCGGTATCATTGGTATTAGGTTACGAGACGATGCTTAAAATATATGATGATGTATCATGGATTCATGGAGAAATGAGATAGATCCGAGATCCGAGTGACGGCTGGTATGTAGCTCAATCCAAGAGCAAGCAAATACAACCACCTTATCAAGGAAACCACACGAGGGGTGTATTTGAAATCCCCTAATTGTACAGCAGCCCATCATGTTTGCCCATTTTATTCCCTTCCATGTCATCCAAGGTGATTGATGTACGCCGGCCGCCCCCGTCCACCTCCTTGATTTCTATACTCAAGAACCTCGTGCCTCCCAAAAAAAACGGGAACAAATGAATAAGTAGAGGTAAAGTACTTCAACACAAAAACAAGCAAAAAGAACCAGTAGCACACACACAGACTCAAAAAAGCACACCAGCTAGTAGATACAACCCCCCCCCCCCTTCTAGCTCACAATAAACAGGAAAGAAGAAGCTGGGTGTTTTTTTCCCATCAGATTCATACACGCAAAAAAAAAAAAAATTTCACGCACGCTTTACGACAATCCAGGGGTAACTCGCTTTGGTGGGGGTGGCGGCGGCTTCTTCCTTGCCGCGGGCGGGGGTGGTGGTGGCGGGGGTTGTTTTCTCACACTGTGAGCGTTGTACACATTTGCTAGGGTATTATTGCTAGACGACCTCGAGACGACACGACTATTTGTGGATCCAATAGATCTCGCCGGAGATTCCGATCTGTCATAGCCATACCTATCCCGCGCCGGGGGGGAGCTTGTATTCTCGTTTTCGTAGGAATCGGGAACAGATGGGCGGTTCCGGGGGAGCGGGGGAGGAGGCACTTGGCCTTGGTCTGATCGTGTCCGACTCATCCTCTCAATAGTTGTAGGTCCTTCAAAGGAACTTGGAGATGTTTGCGTCCGGTGGAATGCCGGCTTGCTGCCTAATCTATCACCGTCCGGGTTTGGTAGGCGGAATCCTCCATTCAGCTGTGCTCGATCACTCGTCTTTACACGAGAACCAATTGCTGGACGGATCTCAACCTCGGGCAAAGGTGGCGGTGATTCCTCCCTAGTGCTGCCATTTCCAAACGAGTGAGCCGTTGTTGAGCGGGAACGGTCTCTGAGCTTTGGCTGCTGTCCGCCAGCCGGCCACTGCCGTCTAAGGTTCGCCAAAATGTCTCTGCAACGGTCGTGGTACTCAAGTTCTGCGTCCAAGAAAGTGCCCAGATCGGCCATTGATTCCGCTTCCGAGTCCTGAATCTCTCCCATCCTGCGGTAGACATCGTCACTGGATTCTTCGTATTTGATCCGCTGGGCCCGCAGTTCCTCTTCTATCCGGAAGTCTTCCTTCTTCTGCTTCTGCATCTTCGAAAGCGTTGCATCATATGCCAACCGGCGGGATTCGAGCTTCCTTCTAGCTGCCTATGTCCGTGAAATCAATGCCAGGCTCACTGCATTTATCCCAAGCACGTGATACATACCTGGTACTCCTTCATCTGCGCCAACGAACGCTCTAGGGACTCAAGCCAGCTTTCGCTTGCCGTCTGAACATATGAATCCTGCACCCTAGCGACCTTCTCATTCGCCTGACCCATCACTGCACCCCCCACGTCAGCACCAACCATCAACCGAACGTAATGTTATAATGCAGGGAACGTACTGATAAGACAAGTGCCGAACAAACTATCCGACTCAAACTCCTCTCCGTGAGCGATCATAGCTTGAGCCAGCACATCAACCGGAAGCATCTTCTCCTTGTCGTCGCCCTCCTTCCGCTTCGACATTGACTTGACGTAGGTATTCATTGTGGCATGTAGCTTATCCATGCCTGCACGCTGGGCGTCAGCATCGAGAATAAGGGTGAGAGGGTGGAGTAAGACTGACCGTCATGACGCAGATTCATCTCCATCTCCAAACTCTTGAATTCATCGGAAGTGGATGTTTTCGCCTCGCCTCCCATCCGCTCTCCCGCCCATTGCTTGAACCGATCGAGCTTCTACCAGGGAGCAGCATGGTTAGCATTGACGGTGTCCTACACGGTTGTAGAAGCTGTACCTTGTTCATCATGGATGCGGATTGATTGACCACAAGTCAATCAGGTGCTATTGTTGAAGTGTTGCTTAGTTGAAGGGGTAGTAGGAAGTTGGGAGATAGGTAAGTAGTTGTGGTGTAGCTGGCAACTTTCGAATTGCGGACCAAGAGCCAAGGAAGGTTAGAAAAAAGCTTGTTTACGGCGAGATAGAAAAAAGGCGTTGAACGAGCGAGAGAGAAAGAGAAAAAAGAGGGAGGTTGAATGTTGGAAAAGAGAGGGAAAATAAGTACCTAGTACGCATACAACAACGTACGGCAAGGGGCACGACGAGGTTCCTTGCCTCAATAAATAAAAGTCTGGCAGCTCGCAAGATCTCATCCTTCATCCGTCCAACTCCACATTGCATCCATCCATCCCCAGCAACTGGTTGCAGGGGGAGAATATTCCGTTCCACTCCCAACGCAGTAAAGGACTCAGGCGATCAAAAGGCCAAGAAACTATTTATTCCTGTGATTTGCCCCCCGTTTCATTTTTTTTGCCTCCCCATAACGGCGGCAACCCCAGTCAGTCAAGTGTCAAGTCCGATACACGATTGATTCATGGGATCCCTTCCGGCGGTACGGGCGCACACGCACGGCGCAGCGTATTTATAGGTACTTCAGTAGGGGAGTCTATCCAACGGGGGGGTCCGTGTGCTCCAATTAGTGAAATTTTGAATGTATCGGTTATCCAGGTACGGAGAAGCCAAAGATACGTATCACCAGTCGCTTCTTCTTCACATAGGTATAGCTGCGGATTTTAAGTGTGCGTATCTTACAGTAGGGGGAAACGGGGGGTTTCATCAGGATATGGTCATGTGACTTGAGTGAGAATTTTAATCCTCACGTGATCCTGAAGTTGGGAGGACCAGATGAACGATTGGCTGAATGGATCCCAATGCGATCAACCGTTTCTGCGCTAGGAAACTTGTTCGAGCTGATCCGTCAACTTTCTTTATGAAGCTGCGTTACCTTCCCTCAGTTCATAGCTGCACCCTGTTTCCACCACTCACGTCGACCATAGCTAGCGCTATCTTCAGCTCCTGTAGTCTTAAACTTTAAAGACCCCGCTTAACTGGAAGAAATCCTGTACAGCAATATGATTGTAATCGCCATTATTTAATATTGCTGTCTACCTAATGTACATACTGTTCTTTGTAAAATCACCTAAGGACACACACACTATCCACGATGTAACTTTCAACCCTACCTATGCCCAACCGCCACCCCTAGAGGTTTCATGCTTGAGATCCTCGATTCCGGTATGTGTCATGGAGATCAACGACTTCCTTTCCCCGCATTCTGCTTGAGATAGGAGTGGGCTTGTGGAAGGAGGGCGGCGGACATATCGTATCGTAACCGGAGACCCGGAATGCGTGTTGTGGACATGACGTAGAGTCTGAACATGATGAAGAAGCACAAAGTCCGTCAATCATGGAGGATGCATTCGTTGATAGATCCTGGATATGCTTGACAAAGAGAACGTCTATGTATCACCAGCGTCTGGGTAGCGGTTTTCCCTAGCACCTCGGACAATTAGGATGTGTTATATTTTACCTTCCGCCCATTGCTAGAAGCCCACATCTGACAGGACAAGCTTCATAATACTAACCCCCCAATACGCACACACGCCGCTTCAAAAAAAAACCACATGCACATCTCGAAAAACTATTGTACATATTGTCTCCAGAAGAGCCTCGATTCCCACAAATCTAACCAAACGGCCCCCTGGAAAAGAACAAGGAGTAAACGATATGATGCCAGAGGTACTAAAAAAAACGTGAAAAGTAAAAAAGAAAACACAAAGTATAGCGGATGGAATCACATCACCCATATAAACTCCATCTATTTATCTCCTCTCGCTCTCGACTTTTTTCCGTGCTCTGTATGTCTGGGCTTTTATACCGCCTGTGCAATGCCTCTGTTTCTCGCCGGGGGACTGTGGCCATTTTGTAGGGTCTCCATTCCGTCGGCATCTTTCATTACCACATCCTCGACCTCACCGAGGCCATTCGGCTTACGGGAAAGAACTCGAGTACTTCCGTCGTGGGCAGCTGTCGGTGCATTCTCTTGGACGTCTCTCGCTACACTTGGCGCTCTAGAGAGTCTATCCTTATTGACCTTCAAGATGATCCTTAAAGACCTCTTTTCGGTCCCCTGTTGCAAGAACAGAGTGTCGTCCCATTCAGACTCGTCGTCCGCATCGTCCGCATCTTCCTCTTCATCGTCATCTCCCTGACTATCTCCTTTCCATTCATCCGGGTCTTCATCAGCACCAGAGTCCTTGGCTTCGATATCATAATCTTCAAGATTATACGGTCGAGCACTCCCATTCTCGCTTGGCGCATTGGATTGATCGGTGCCATGGCTCCCGTTGATTTTGATCTCTCCATAGGCGCCAGTCTGAGGCCTCCTGATCTGTCGACCAGACGCCGTAAATCTTGGCTGGTCAGGTGCTGGCGTAGGTCGAGCAGAACGGGCACTGTGTCTCGACCGGGTGTCGTCAAACTCCGAGTCCTTATCATCATCGTTGTCTGAAAATGTATATTTGATGCGCTTTCCACGGGTCCGTCCTTCGTATAGCGACATTCCACTTGGCTGGTTGAACATAGCCTTCCGAGTAGCACGGTACTCTCGTTTCTGGCGCTTCTGTATCTCATTCATATAAGTGGGCGGAATCTAAAACCGATCACAGGAAATACCTTTTCTCCTTCCTCAAATCGCAAAATGGCAGTTTCAATCTTCTGCTTCATTAACAGAGCATGCTTAGTTCCGTCCTGCTCCTCAAGTTCCTTTGCAACCTTCCGTATTTCATCGATTGTTCCAGCTATATTGATCCAGGTGATGCGCTTGGGGGATAAATGCGTATTCGCTTCCCGATAGAGCCGGAAAGGGGTGTCATCTGGTTGCTCATCAAATTAGCTTTTTTGCAATTTGAGCCCTGAGAGAATCGTACCTTTGCCTTCAATCAACCAGTATTTCCTCTTCTGGCCATCCTTGCCCCAAGGCTGAACAGAAAGCGGACAATCCAGATCATTCTCGCTTCGAGATCCTTTGTAGTTCTCTGCGATTATGGCGCGAATTTGTTCGGATGACACCAAAGCCCAGTTGATCAATGCTTTCAGCAGGACGAGCTGCAAAACCATCATATTAACTGTAGCTCATATCAAGTGAAGGCAGAGAATGTGTGTATGTACCCTTCCATTAGTGTCTAGATCACCGAAAGACCGTCCTCCTGGCATTGGGTTCTTTCCTCCCCACTCTTTAGGCCATTGCGATTGGTGCGCGTGAACTGCTTCCTCTAGGGCACGATTATGATGTCCCCGTCTAAAACCCACACAAACAAAACAATTAGCGCCAGTTCATACAGGTTTGAAATTTGTGTGTCGCCCACGTGTGGTGAACACGCGGATGCTGGAGAAAGGAAAAAAAAAAGAAGTGATAAAAAACTTACTCGACCGGCTTCTTCCTATTCAACACCAGACTCACCAGTCTGCAAAGAAGCTGCTCAACTTGCTCCGAAGGTGTAGAGTCGACAATTCCACGCTCGATATCCTGGCATCCAAGGTTCGGTACTCCCTTGAACGCGTCGGCAAAACGCGAGCGGAACATGACGATGAACGCTAACTCGGTCGAGTCGGCAAGGGTATAGACATGTGCTGGAGAAGCTTGACGTTGCTTTGGTGGAGGAGATGGGCTTCGTGCAGGGAGGGCGGGGGCTTTGAGCTTGATTTTGGGTATTGTGGTGACGACGTTCTTCTTCTTCGTCGGGCGTTTAGTAGTTGGCTTGACGTGACGGGTTACTGGAGGTGGAGCCTCGTCCGCACTCTCGGGAGGAGAAGAAAGCGGAGAATCAGAATCCGAGTAAGTCATCCTCCGTTTCGTAGAAGAGAACTAACTGGCGAGTTCTGTGGTGTGTGGAGGATGTGGAGAAGTGGTTGGTGGAATGGTGGAGGTCTCAGCGGCGGTGGTGGGAGGATTTCGGTGTAAAGGGAGCAAGGCAACGATGACAACTGGGATTGATTGGGGCAAGCAGCAGAGTCTCAGAAGACACTCGGAGAGTTCCAACCAGCCAGCCTCAATAGAATAGTCACACACAAGTCACAATGGAAACAGTTGAAGAGCTCATATGATTATCCTATCCTAAACAGACACTCATCAGCAACGATATGGAATGTGTTCCTCTCATTGCTAGTCCATCTTTTTGTTCAGTCCATGACGCTGGTGATCCTCAAATTGGGGCGGCCGAGCCCCTCACCACTCACCCACGCCGCCAACAAAGCTCACACTTTAATGCAGAGATACGCCCACAACTCAAGAGCCCGGTCGGGGATTGGTGACGATATGTCGTAACCGCACAACACCAAGCCGCTCCAACCCAAAACCCAGTAACCAAGAGGGTAGCCGACCGCAGACCTAAAATCATTCCACAAGCGACTTTCCGGATGAAATTGGAAGTCCCCTTTCACTGCCGATAAATTGTAGAATACCATCATCACGGCGGCAACAATTCATCTGCAAGAATTGAAATATATCAAGGTACGCAACTGCATACTCGATGGTACCAAAGTTGATTCAATATTATCCGCATCTGATTGATCCCTAAAATGGGGTTTATTTGTTGAACCACGACCTCCAGGGGCTAGCTGTGGTGCGCCCGGCCTGGTCGTGAAGCTTCGCCAAAAGCCGGCCGACAGCATTCATTTGGCCACAGTACCTGAGATGCTACCATATCTCAACAGATAGTAACCGACCACAATATATCTTGTCGAACCGACCGACAGTCACTGAGCGGTCATGCGGAAATCTCCGTTGAAGCCACAAAGCGACAAGCCCGACAGAAATCCCAAAGTTGCGACGACTTCCCGACACCGTAAAAGTAGAAACGACGCGAGGAATTCGTGACATGAATTTTTGCCGTGGATGGAATCCGTATCTCGAGCAAGCGAATGCCAATCCCCTGCCTTTTCGCGCTGGGATTCCAGGCATAAAGATTCTATGGCGCACTATATCGACCATCAACACAACGCGGGGGAATTGTCTGTAGCTGCTTGTGAGCATTTTGCGCGAATGGTGGAATCGTAAATTCTTGTGGACTTACAAACGCATCGAGGTATAAATGTAGTCTATTTCGAAATTTCCAGCAGTCCTCCTTTGAATGGCGCCGTTTCATCTATTATCGTGTGTACGTGGCGGGCACAATGGAGTTGCCATTTGAACGACTGAGATGGTTGTTGCCAAAAGGCGGCGTGAGTAGACGTTGTTGCGATGTTCACTCCTATAAAAAGGCCTCGGTAATCTCGCCCTTCCTTGGCGCTTCGCCTGGAGTTGGGAGTTGTTTAGAGTAACGTCATGCAGCGTTCGAGGGTTGAAAGTTGCAAAAAATTTCGAGAAGGGCCATCTGCCTCATGGAAGGATACAGTAGAATATCATAAATGATGCAACCAGTGCCTCTGAGCCAGCATTACTACTGATATAGGGCTATTGTGGTACCTACTAAGTAGGCAGTGATGCAAGCTCTCATTTAGTAAAGCCTCATGGAGCTAGAGTAGAAGAGATGGAAATTTGACATATAGGACTATTTCCCAAGGATAGCTGCAGCTGTCAAACTTTTATGAAGACATCTTTGATCTCGAATTGTCTATTATTAATGAGGTGAGCACCAGCTGGAATATGGGGTTGTTGAAGTGAAATACGCCAAGCTATACACGGTCAGGGATGGCTTGCTTCATCCCCACATCCCCGCTACACACTATCTCTAAACAACGTGGAATTATCGAATTATCGTCAAAAACGCTTCCGCCATGGACCATGTGGAGCAGCTAATCGGACTGGGGTTGACTCGGCAGGATGCTGTTGAGTGTTTGAAGGTCTGTTTCTCGTATCTCAAACCAACATCTCCCCCCATTGACCAACTGTGGCAGGCTTGTCAGAACGATGTGAATCGGGCGGCCGAGTATTTCTTGAACGGGGATCTAGAAAAGGTGGCGGTTCCAACTTGGACCGTGTTTGTGCCGTTGCTGATTCGAATATCGAGGTTTACAGCAACGAAAATCAAGGAACTGGGATGAAACTGTGTGGGGTCAATCTAGAGATGGCAATGTGGATGGGCATAACTACCAAAATAACTGGACGTCCTCCGGTAAGCCTTTATGTGAAGGGCCTTCTCGCTGGTGGTCTGCTAATCAAACCGCTGTAGAGTTTCAGGTACAAGGCAATGACGTCCTAGCTGTGAGCGCTCCTGAGGGGACAAAATCGAGACCTCCGTCTCCGATGTTTGGCTGTCGTGGGACGGACAACGATGATAATGATCCTCAACTGGCCGAAGCCTTGAAGCGATCAATGCAGACCGCTTCGGGAGGTGAATATGCACCCCAAGAGACTGGAATCACCGGCACGCATACGTCCCCCACAAATCCAAACTTCGCACCCGCACAAGAAAATAAGGAATACAACCCAAGCGAATGGGCTCTCACAATCACAGCCACGCAAGAGGTTTCTCAAGAACCTCCGCCGATGGAACGAAAGCGTGCCCCTGGAACTCCGGCATTTCTACGGCCCTCTTTTTCCAGCTACTACCTCGCTGGTGCTCTTACGATTCTGCATTCGATACCTCAAGCTAGAGAAAGCTTGCTTGCACGGGACTATACGCTGCCGAACTATAGGTACAACCCAAAGTGGTGGACAGGGGGGAAAATTCAGACTTCACGAGTAGTAGATCTCGACAATCCACGATTCAGTCTTATTGACGCCGAAGAGGAAGTAGTGGAGGTACAACGGTTGATGGCATTTCTGGATGGCACTGACCGTGCTTATGGTTGTGTTGAGGTTCTGGGTGATTTGCCGAAAGTGCGAGAGCAAGAGCAAACTGGTGTGTTATTCCAGAAAGCTGATTCAATGATCGGTGTACTGATATGAGCCTTTTCAACCAGCTGTACCGGCCTCATTCTTTAAAAGCTGGGATCTCTCGCTATCTTGGGTGTATGATTCTCAGGTTTACCGAGATATGGAGGTATTTACTTCGGTGGCACATCAAATACAAACGGATGGGAGCGACAGAGAGCAGACTTTTCAAATATTAGAAACCACCATCTCCCAAAGCGACTTGACCCTGTACTCTGCTCTTGACACCATGGTATGGACCGACGAAGAAAACCCAGTGTATGTCGACTTTGCGGATGTTGTAAACTTCCAGATCAAAACAGACATGGGAGTACAGGGAACTGGTATTGACATTCCTACTACTTTATACCTCGATCGGTACACAAAACCATGGCTAGAATCCGTTAAAGATCTCAAGGAGAAAATTGCAGCACAAAAATCTAGAATTATAGACCTTGAGGCGAAAGAGGAGAAACTTAAGAGTTTCGGGAGTATGGGTATTGAATTCAACACGAAGACTCTCCTCGAGGTCACAGCTGCCCACTTTGCAACTCCGCTGAGGGTATACGCTGATGACGGTTCGGGCGATATCACGATGGATTCGCAGCCAGAACTGCCGGATCCGACGCCGTTACTGAAAGAACTACTTCACAAGCTGGAAAAGAACCTTTCGAGTATGTGATCTTACCGGAATTCATATTAATATGCCCTAACCTGTTGCAGATCTTGAGCGGCAGAAACAGGAAGCCCAGGATATACTGCAAAAACTTCAACGAACATTTACCTCACCTGATGAGTGCATGACAGATTCTCTCCCTTTGACCAAATATTCACTTCGTGGTGTTTGCACTTCCCCTTCGAGGACCTATGTTCTCCTGCCAAACAAAGACGAGCACTGTAGCTCTGAAGATGTGAGTGAACAATGGTGGCAATTTTCGTGGATTGCACAGTCCACTTGGGGTACCGAAACTCAATACGGCACACATGAGACTGTCAAGGTCACAGAAGAAGAGGTGTTATTAGCAGCCAAAACCGAGGGCGACACTGTATTGATGGTGTATGCAAATGATAATGCGTTCCAAGGAGGGGACCCATCTTTGCCACAACCCCTCAAGGTATGTTTCTACTAACACTCTAAATCATGACAGGCTCTGATTTTGGTAGGATTTCGTGGCTCGGGACAATGCCGAGTTTGCCGCCGAACTGGAGCCGCCGCCTTCACTTCCACCTTCTCCTAGCCCTGAAAGGAAGTGCAGTAGACAGCAGCACCACGACGACGAGGAAATGAGGGATCAGTCGCCGAAACGGTCCTCGAATTCCACACGTAGTAGCGAAACTATGGGTGCAGAGACACCCCAGGATAGTCCAGCAGACAGTATCAGCGACGGCGTTCTTCCCGCAGATGGAATTCAGGATATTGGGACGTTGCTACCGCCCATCGAAATGATGGAAAGGGGAGGACACATTGCACCCGTGGCGAAAGCAATCCATCTGCGCCAAGCTGGGGGGAAAATGTCAGATACGGATGACGACGAAATGCCGGATGTTGAGCACATTGAAATGAGTGATCCGCTTCAGGCGGAGGAGGAGGAGGAGCAGGAGAGGAAAGGCGGATAAGACCCATACCCATCACATTTCGATTTAGTAAAGAGAGGGGGATATATCAATTCAGTGTTTTGTTATTAGGCGGAAGGTACCTTGTGTAGAGTTTACTTTCTTCTTGCTTGTATAAGTAATCCTCTAATACTCCGCGAGTTACGGAGTGACTTGGTTGATGGATTGGTGTTATTAGGAATACAGTGGGTAACTCAGCTGAAAGTCCTGAGTCATTCGAGGTGCACAAGTCAACTTCGTGGTCAAAATCACAACCTAACCAGCTGTATATTTTGAGGACTGACCAAAAACCCCAACACCTGTACTATCATACAATGTACCGCTCCATCATCCCGCTCATTCCAATCTAGGAAAACCACATTCGTAGAAAACAAGTTAACGCCCCCAATACAGTCAGACTTTTGCCCAGCAATCAAATTTTTTTAAAAAAAATAAAACCCCCCCTCCCCAGCTGTCCACCCATTAATGTGTGTGATATAATCAGCATAGATTTCATCTACATCTTTAGGTTTCTACCTCATTGAACATCCACAAAATCAGCCTCCTCCTCTGAGTCCTCCTGCTGCTGCTGCTGTTGGGGTGCAGGTGCAGGCGGTGCATCAATCCTGGCCCGTTTCTGCGGCGGGGTGTTTTCGTCCTCTTCGCTCTCGCCGTTTCCAGTCGCGGGCGTGACTACTCCCGTGCCGGTACCAGTACTCGTGACAGTCACCGCACCACCGTTTCCAGTTACATCCAGGTCCTCAAAATCGACCTCCTCGTCTTCATCTTCCTCCTCTTCTTCTTCGTCATCCGAGTCGTCTTCTTCTGCATCCTCAGCTTCTTCACGCGCCTTTTCGGCGGCGAGTGCGGCGTAGTATTGTGCAATTGCTATGATGGTGTTAGATCTTGAGGGTAGATGGGTGGGGGTGGGAAGGAAAGCATACCGTCTCCGCCAGTACTCGAATCCGCCGTCGCCGCAGTCTTTTCCTCCTCCGCTTCTGCCTCTTTTCTCGCAATCCCTACACCATCCCGTTCCCGCGCCGCCCGCTCCGCTGCCTCCTTCAACCCCGCATTCGTCACCGCCCCCGGCTGCACGGTACTCTGCGTGTGCCAGACGGGGAGCGCATTCTTTTCCGCCTGTTGCTGCTTCCTTTGCTGCTCGGCCTTGAGTTCCTCGGTAGTTTTCTCACTGGAGCTAGTAATCGAGATCTCGAGCGCCTGCTGTGCGTTCTGTCGATTTGCGCCGCCCTGTCCACTCTGACTCACGGGTACGAACTGTGCACTTTGTAGCTGGTTCTTGTCTTTGGGCACCGGGACTGAGTTCGCGATGGCGTGGTCGAAGTCGTTGAATGGGATTTGGACCTGATCGACTTCGCGGAGGAAACGCTCAATCTTCTCGATTTGCCGGTTCATACGTTGGATTTTCTCATGTCCGAGTTTCGTCTCTGTACTCTCCTCGTCATCGACCAGGGCGAAAGAACATCGATCACACAAGAACAACCCCGTCTCATCCACATCCAACGACAGCGCGTCCAGCAGCGCAAACCGCTTCGAACACCGCGGACACACATACCCCTTCGTTTCTGCGCCGTTGTTTACACTTCGCCGAACTAACTCCGCGAGCTTGTAGACCCGGTATTTAATCCCGTCGATTGTACTGCGGAATTCGATGTAGTAGTATGTTCTGTTCACGGGTCGCTGTTGGCCGTCTTTTTGCTCGGGTCGAGAGTGCCTGATACGTCAGCGAGTGGGAAGCGGAATGAGCTAGAAAGAGGAGGAGGAGGGAAGCTACATAGAGAGCATCCGGTCCTCCTTTAGCTTTCCGCATAGCTTGTGAACATCTTTCGTAACTAGCCCTAATAGTCGTGCGAGTTCGTCGTCGCGCACACTGTCCGCCGTCAGCTAGAGAGCGCAACCACTAGCAAGACTGGGGGGAAGTTACGCATTATGGATCATCAGCGCATCTAGCACGAGGATGTGTCGAGTATCGTAGAACGCGCGCGCAACACATTTAACGAGCGCTTTGGCGATATCCATGATCTGTTTTTTGCTGGTGAAGTGGACTCGGAGAATGGGCGATGGATAGCGACAGGAAGGTGTGCAGATGAGGCTGTAGTGGGTGAAGAAAAGGACAAAGGAAAAAAAGAATGAAGCGAGGAGGCGGCGGTGATGGAGGTGACAGAGTGAGATGACGCGGTGAGATTCACATGTATGTACTAGCCAAGCCTCTCAACCGAACTTTAAGTATTGTATTGATATCCCCACTATTTGCAAGTACTTAAACAGCGTTTCTGTTGGACTCGAAAAAAATCCTTGACACATTTACCTTTTACCCCAGCTCTGAGCTGGGCTTGGGAAGTTGGAGGATTTTTTGAGCTCTAGAACTGGGTCACCTTCACACGCGGGTTTCTATCAAGTCTTCCCAGTGCGAAGCAAACAGCTACACGACAGTCAGCTAGCTCTCGAACTACCACCACCATATATGTCAGTCGGATACCGTGGTTGGTATCCTTGAAGTTCGGACTGGCGTTTTTCACGGTTTGGAATGATGAAGTTCACCATAAGAGAATCGACTCCCAACGGTACAGAGCTCACCAGAGCCACTTGAGCTCACTAGAGAGCCATTAGAGCTCATCAGAGTGAATGCTGGTTGGTTGGACCACCTGATATAAGATTCGTCACGGGTCTTGAGATATTGATTAGAAGGCTATACTCATTGTAAAAGATCTATTTAAGTATCTAGCAATGTCTCTCCTTCTAAAGATCCCACAAAAAGGCCCCATCTTTCTGTATGAGATTGACCGCGAAAATCTAGCAGACCAAGGATCTCATTCCCTACCCTAGGGTACTCAGTCGGTGAGTAATGTGTTGGTGAAACGTCCTTTGATCATGGTGATGATACTGTGGCGTGATAGTTCGGATGAGAGTTTGGCTATAGCAGACAATTTCAATATCGCAATAAAATCATCCCATGTGCAGTATCTCCGAGATAAGCTTCCGCATTATCTGCCTTCCTAAATCCATGAGCCCACGGTAGTCTATTGGAGGCACCTACGCGGCGTGAATAGTCGATTGGTGGGGACGTGGGCGGGGAGTTGGTTTGATATAAACAAATTTTCCCTGCCTTTGCCAGCTTTTCCCAACAGGTGACTTTGGCTGCATACTCCTTGCACGCCTTCTTAACCCCCCCTCTCCGCCCCTCATTCAGTTGCCTCCGCAGCTTGTTCATTACCTCCCCCTCCCCCGTATCCACTCCCGCTCTATCATTCGCCTCTTCCACCCTTTGCTTCCGCCACATATACTCAGCATCTGCAAGAATTCCGTCATTGTAGCCCGCATAGAATTGTGAAATTCATTGTTCCACTTCCAACCACATCTTAATCTCCCCTGGACAGCGGTTGAGATGCAAAGGCGGCCTCGCTGGTTGTCTCAGCCGTTTGCGGCCCACCGTTACAGTCTTTCAAATCAGTCGGAGCGAGGTAATCATGATCGAAACTAGGTGAAGAGGCGGGGTTGCTGGTGCATTCCCGGAATAGTCCTATTCTGGACTCTATCCCCGCGTTGCTCTTGCATCTAGTTGGGCTGGATGCTGGTGAGGAGTCTCCTTCAATCTCATTTGTTATGGACGGCTTCATAGTGAAGATGTCTGGGGCCTCGAATAAGGCAATTCCCAGATATAAGATCACGAGATCAGGAGGCTCACGAGACGAGATATATTGGGCTTTGCTGAAACCTCGGCCCGTCCAATCAGACGGGAGAGCAATCCATTGACAAGCATCGCCCGAGGATTGATGATCTACACCAGTAAACGGATAAGAAACGAGCACACTCTCTGCGAATAAGCAACATGAATATGAACCCACCGAAACAACATTCGAGGTCTTCCCAACTAGGACCGAACTATTGGGGGATTCGCCTTCGGGTGCGCAAAATGGAGGACCTCATAACCCCGCCAATTTACCCCCACCACACCAAGGGCGCACTGTGCGGTTTGATCCGCGTCCTGCATCCCATCTAGATCATTCCATATTGCGGGGGCGGCTCATCGGCATGCATCTTGTGATTTAACGGTATCAACGCGTCGGAACATCACTGCGCATTATTACATTAGCAGGTAGGACGCGCGGTGGTGATCAACACCTACAAATCCAGAACTTCGAAGGCCGTTCCACAGCTGTTCACGGTAGAATGCGATTTATCCTGGTTGTTTTGGGCGACACCCCAACCGGTAACTTCGAATAACGTGTAGTATAGCACTATTAAGTTTCTAAGGTTTCCGCTTGGCAGTCGCTCAGGGGTGACGGCTTTTGATACCAGGAGCTTAAATCTGAAATATAAATTCAACTTCGCATCAGCTTTACTCATGTGCCCCCCCACCACAATTATAACCCTAACCCTCCCCTCCATTTTCAGTTACCAACCCAAACCGCTTGCCGCTCTCTGCCTAGAAGGCCATCCTCACTTCCTCAGACGCACCACCACCATCAACTCGAGATCCTACTACACCCTTCGCTTGATATTTTTATTCACCGCAGCGTTCGTTTTCACATCAACCGTTTCGGACTTATTGATATTTCGCAAACATGTCGGCGGTTGCAGAAGCAGTTGAGCTGAAGAACAAGGGCAACGCTGCCATAGCGAAGAAGGATTGGCGGGTTTGTACCCTCTGTCATTGTGCCTCTAAATCTATGTTGTACCGATACTGACATGGTAACCGTAGGAAGCAGTCAGGTACTATGATAAGGCTATCGAGTTAGATCCAACTCAGGCAGTTTTCTATTCCAACCGAGCACACGTGCGTTTTTGCTACATTCTACTTCTGTCATTGTAAATTTGTGCTCATACCAATCCTGCAGAGTCATATCAAGCTGGAATCGTATGGGTTTGCCATCTCGGATGCCACGAAGGCCATCGAGCTCGACCCATCATATATCAAGGCGTACTACCGGCGAGCAATATCGCATCTTGCCATCACCAAGCAAAAGGAGGCCCTCAAAGACTTTAGGACAGTCTGCAAGATGGGTGCGTTTGTGAGGTCTAGACGGTTGGCAGTGTAGGAAGGCTGATGGTTCCTAGCACCCAATGACAAGGATGCGAAGTTGAAGCTGCAGGAGTGTGAGAAGATTGTTCGGCGGATGGACTTTTTGAAGGCGATTGAACTTGGCGATCCGCCATCGGCAGCCGAAGGCTTAGATCTGAATACCATGGGTTAGCATACATATATGCCTGGCGGCACTTGACCAGTCGTCATTCGGGCTAACATGAATATGCAGCGGTGGAACCGGACTACACCGGCGTGAGGCTAGGAGACGAGATGACCAAGGAGTTCGTGGAAGACATGATACAGCGATTCAAGGACGGGAAGAAACTGCCAAAGAAATACGCCTTCCAGATTGTGTTGATGGCGAAGGCAATCTTCATGACTGAACCTACAATGCCTGAGGTTAAGATTGAGGAAGGTCAAACGCTGACAGTGTGTGGAGATACTCACGGTATGGTCACTCGGGCAGACAGACGATAACACTTGCTAATGTTTGAGTGTAGGCCAGTACTTCGACCTTCTTGAAATCTTCAACAGGAATGGTTACCCCACTGAATCCCATATGTACCTCTTCAACGGTGATTTCGTTGATCGAGGTTCTTGGTCCACAGAAATTGCTTTGTTGCTTTTCACGTACAAGTGCCTGTACCCCAAAAGCTTCTTCCTCAACCGGGGAAACCACGAGACGGACGATATGAACAGGGTGTACGGTTTCGAAGGTGAATGCAAAGCGAAATACAGTGAGCGGATGTTCAAGCTCTTCTCCGAAGCATTCAGTGCACTACCTCTAGCCACTCTAATTGGCGGAAAGTACCTGGTTCTTCATGGTGGACTTTTCTCTGATGACAAGATTACCCTCAAGGATATCCGAGACTACGACAGACATAGGCAGAGACAACCCGGCCAAGAAGGGCTGATGATGGAGATGCTCTGGACAGATCCACAGTCTCTGCCGGGGCGTGGTCCAAGCAAACGTGGTGTTGGGCTGATGTTCGGGCCCGATGTTACCAAGCGATTTTGCGAGAACAACGGTCTGGAGGCTATCATCCGAAGTCACGAAGTACGCATGGGTGGTTATGAGGTTGAACATGACGGAAGGTGCATTACTGGTAGGATGCAACGAAGATATCTGATTCTTTCGATCAAATGCTTACAAACCATAGTTTTCTCTGCCCCCAATTACGTTGACTCCTCGGGCAACAAGGGGGCGTATATCAACATTGGTCCAGATTACAAACTACAGCATAACGTCTTTGATGCAGTTCCCCACCCAGACATCAAACCAATGGCATACGCTCAAAGCCCACTTACATCTATGATGATGTAGCGGCTATAACGATTATGGAACAGGAGCACATGAACGAGATGAATCTGAATGTTATACTGACACTGATTTGGGCATTATTTTTGGTTTGCTTTCTTTTGTACATACCTGGCGGCGTTTATGGAAAGTGAGTTAGAGTGGACCGTCAAAATGTCAAAGCATTATGAAGAGAATATTATACTCATATCATAATTACATTCTACTCTATAATATCAAAATGATGATGGGTTGTGTTTCGTGTAACGCAAGAGGCGATAAGATATGCATACTTATCTCGAACCTTCCATTTCATGACTAACTACGTCATCTTGTCGCTCGCGTCTTCTGGAAGGCTCTCCCATCATCCACAACTCTCCCGATCGCCACACCACAACCTAGAACCTTCGCACGACTCTGAATTGCAATTACGCGTTACACGGGGCTGACAACAGTTCTTCCGCTTTCTATACGACTCAGTTGCCATGGCTATAAGAACCGCTCCGAGAGCCCGTCTTTCGGACTCCATCATCATTTCGATTACATCTCGTCACAACCCAAACACTTGAACCGACTCTACACTCTCCTACACACACACACACACACACACATACACTTCAGACCTCGAGTCATCATCATCCTCATAACACACAAACCTTTCATCAACACACTCAACCACACAACAACCATGCCTCACTTCTTCGCCTGCCCCGCCTACACCGAGCAGCAGCAACAGCAGCGCAACATCAACGCGCTCGACCCCTTCCTACAAGCCCTCTTCTCTCAGCTCCAACAACCCGAAGAAACTGAGTCTACTGCAACACCCGAGAAGCCCGCTGCTCCAGAGATGAAACCTACCACCTCCCGTCCAATCCCAATTCCTCGTAAACACAACCGCACCAACCGCGCCTTCTCCCCTCGCTTCGACGTCTACGAAACCGACGATGCTTACCATCTCTATGGTGACCTTCCAGGCGTCAGCGATAAGAAGTCGGTTGGAATTGAGTTCTCGGATCAACGCACGCTTATGGTGAGGGGAAGGGTGGAGCGTTCGATGCCCAAGTCTAAGCCTACTACTACTATTTCTACTACTATTACTATTGAGGGGCAGCAGCAACAGCCGGTGGAGGAGAAGAGGAGATCGTTGAATCCTACGGTTGAGGATACGGATGATGAGGATGATTACACGGTTGTTTCTGCGGGGACATCATCGGTTGAGAAGCATGAGCAACAACAACACAAGGAGGAGGAAGAGCAGCAGAAGCTGCAGCAGGAGGAGAAGAGGAAGGTCTGGTTGGCGGAGAGAACGTTTGGTAATTTCCAGAGAACTTTTTCGTTCCCGACTCCGGTCGCGCTAGAGGATGTGTCTGCGAAGTTGGAGAATGGGTTGTTGGAGATTGTAGTGCCTAAAGTACGGTTTGGAGGAGTGAGGAGGATTGAGGTTGAATAAATAAAGGGAAAGGGAATGGGGGATTTTGTTTGTTTTCTGGTTGTTTTTGCGCGTTGGATGGCTTCTACGGGCTGTATACAATTATTATTATGGATTGTTTGGCTCTGTTAATGGTAGTGATGAATTGATACCAGATATATCTCTAGAAGTTTCGTGCATCGTGATATCATGGCAGCCATGAAGTGAAACAGGATTTTAGAGACCACCCTTTCTCCAACTTGATCAGTATCGTGAACATTGGAACAGGTTTCAAACCCAGCAATACAATCGTACCATATAGTAGCCCATCTACCACAAAGTGAGGACGAATGGATTTCTTACTTCCACCTCATCAACAAGGGTTTCCCTCCTGACCATAATACCTTTCATCACAATAACGAACATAGCAGTGAAGTATTTAGTTGAAGCGTTCCAATAAAATTCTAGTTCAATTAACATACAAGGGCATACCAAAAGATACAAAACTCGAACAAACACAACAAAAAGGCCATAACTGTACTGCGTAGCCCACCTCAAAAAAAAAAAACAGCAAGTATCATGTAGTCTACCACTAGCAAAAACAAGGGATACAAAAGTTTTTATCTTCCATTCACGGTAGAAGGTAGATATAAAGATTAAAAGAAAAAACAAAACCAAACAACTTTCCTTTCCAATCCAATTCCGCTAAATAAGATCCACAGCTGACAAAAAAGCACATACGACTATGATGGGATATGAAAAAACAGGGTACTCATTGACACACCAACACATACACAACACACAACCACAAAAAAAAACAAATGCAAACAAACCCCTTGGCCCTTATAAGAAATTTTCTCTACTCCAGTCAGACCTGCTGTGACTTTTTTGGTCATTCAGCGTTCATCACTCGTAACACAAAACTATGCAATGTGTTAGTTTCATCGAAGTAGGGGGCGAAACAAGTGGGAATACCAAATTCATTAAGTTTCCCCGTTCTCTTCGACAAGCATTGTGTTGTCGTCTGGGGTCCTATCGCTTGGTGTGTCTTCCGCGTTTGTCGCCTCCTCCGCCCGTTGTTGTGCCTGCTGAGACACCACATCCGCCAGTCGCCGAAGCTTCGGTGTTTGTAGGTATGATGGACAGTAAGTCTCTAGAGCACCGATCTGTCGAGGCTCTGGAATCTCATAAGGCCCACTGTCGTCCATATCAACAGCTTGCAATAGGAGAACGTCGTTGCTCTTTTCGGTAACTCTTGACGCTACCGCCTTCATGATTTCCCCATTGATAGGCTGCTCATAATCAGCGACGAGATACTGATTGAGCAGTTTTTGGATCTGGTTGGGGGAGAGCCTGATTGGACAGTTAGCATTTATTCCATCCCGCTAAGTTGATTTACATACATCCAACAGATATCCTGGATAATCTCGATATCGCTGAGGGTGGCCTTCTTCAGCTGCAACAGCTTGGTTGCTTGCATCAGATGCTCAAGCTGCAATATACCCTCGGGCATGTCATTGCTCTTGCACCATTCCTCGATCCTCGTGATATTATAATTAATCTGCAGTCCTCGCTTCCAGGACAAGAAGTTCCGTCGCAGAAGAAGATCGTTGAAGGCGGTGACACCCACAAGCTTTAGAAGTTCCGTCACTGTCTGAGTGATGATGGAGTCCTCAACGTAGTATGTCTTCAGGGCCTTGTAAACCTTATTCAACAGACTCAAGAGATCGTCCATACTAAACTGCGGCTGGCTGTTGGTTTGCAGTAATTTGTTGAGGAATCGGTTGCCATCGTTAGTGACGAATCCAGGAAGTGACTGCGACTCGATGATTGCTGGAATAATCATCTTTTGCAGCTTTTTCTTCAATACCTTCATCCATGTATGGTAGATATTGAACTCGAGACTCTCCAGGTCGTGCTTAACAATCTCCAGCAGTCGATCATACTCGTAGTTGTCCTTCTTCTGGATCTCGTACCAATCCTCAGCAAGGAACACGAAAGATAGCATCTCGTGCACATTGGAAAGCCAGAAAGCTCCTTGGGTAATGGCGTCCTCATCGTGGTTCGACATAACTTCATGTTGTATACTCTGCATGACGTTGGCGAGGAATCGTTCCGACTCCTTGACAAATCCGTTGTTCCACATCTCGGATGTAACCACGTTGATGAGGTAAGCTGGGAACAGGACTTCCTTGTACTGGAGCGGCGTCTGGGTGTTGAGCGGCGGCACCTTGAGATTCTTGATCAATCCAATCGAGACTTCATCGCTGAGAGCTTCCTCCTCTTCTAATATGCGCAGTAGCTCATACTCGCTATTCTCAGCCGTCGGGGCAAATGGCTCGAATTCTCGAGCCCGGATTGGCTGACTGATAGGCATCATAGATACCGGTCGAGTCTGATAAGATGACCGATACATACCATCCTGCTCCACTCTCCCTGTGACCTCTGCGCTTCTTCTTTTTGGCTTCTTGTGGTGACAAAGTTGATAAGACCATTTGTGATACCACCAGACGACTTCTCCACATGCCCATTCTCTTCCTCTCGTGAGCCGGCATGCTGCAGCTGGTCTTCCAGACTCTGAATCTGTTGTCTGAGGGACAACTTCTCATCTTCGTGTGCCTTGTCTCGGGATTTGAGTTGGTCAAGCTCGGACGTCCGTTGCGTAAGAGATTTCCGCAGAGACTTGCCCTCCTCCTGTAATCGTTTCATATTTGCTGTCGATTCCTCAAATTGCGCTTGAAGATTTCTCATTTCTTCATCCATCTGCGCCAAACGTGCCGCCGCGATACCAGCCTGGTTAGCCTCCAGCTGGAGCTCCTTGTTACGGTTCTCCAGATTGGCGTGTTTCATCCTCCAATTCTTCACCTGGTTGTCAAAGCTCTCGACCTTGTCCAGTAGGGCTTTATTATCTTTCTTGAGCATTCCGACTGCCTGTGTGAGCTCGATGACCTTGTTTTCAAGCTTGTACGAAATCTGCTTGAGGTCTCGGGCCTCCTCTCGTATAGTCTTATACTGACGCCGAGCCAACTTTCCTCGCCATATACTCTGGATATACACGGCGCGTTTCCGGTAAAGGCTCCATGCACGAAGGAATCGCCTAGGGACAGGTTAGTACCCAAGGCTATTCTGCCAATCTGTTTGGAATAGCAACTTACCTTGATCTCCATGCTTTCTGAATATAACGGGCAGCGTTGCCAAGCATACGATCGGTAATACTCTTTCTGCAAAGATAACCCTTTGCTGACGCTTGCACCTTGATGACGCTGTTGCGAATCTTATGATAGACTTCACGCTGTTTCGATCCACGCCACACTCTTTGAATAGTCGTAGCTGCCTTAACAACCCGCAACTCTTGGGCAGTTTTCCGTGCCAGATAGCCTCGAGCATATGCTTGGCTCTTAAGGATAGCAGCATGGGCCTCAAGATACTTGCGCCTGTAGTACTTCTTCTTAAGGTTCTTTTGTATCAAAACAGCACACTCGTTCAATCGGCTTGTTCGAAGGTTTTCCAGGAATGCCAACTATGTCAAGTTAGCGGACAGCTGTCAATGATACTAAAGGCACAAAGATATATACCATGCCTGCCCTAAAAAAGATCTTCGACATCCCCAGCTGATATTTATCTTTACCATCCTTCTGGTTTTCTCGCGGATGGCCCTCCGGCGGCACAGTTTTCTTTAGAATCTTTAGACCAACATCCCTAATGCTACCAGTCTTCAGTTCCTCAGAATGAATCAACATGTAATATCGACTCGCAAACTCCTCGTACGTCCATCTTGTAGGGTATCCAGCACAACTGATCTTGACCGTTTCCAAAACACCGCATGCTTGTAATTGACTGAGAACCATAGGACCCTCAAACTTCCAGGCTTGCTTGGCCTCGTTCGGTTTGATACAACGGATATAGTGAACATTGGTGGAACCGATCGTATTCATAAGCTCAATCAGGGAGGTCTTAAAGATACCCCCAAGGGTCGGTTTACGGTTTGACTGGAGGGCAAGCTTACGGCCCGGAGGCGGAACAGCAGTCTTTGAAAATCCACCAGTTTCCTAATCACTGTTAGTTTCCTGCCAGAACACGATCTCAGAGTACTGATGGTTTACCTTATCCCTGGCGGATGCAGATGCATGAAGAACGTCGGTCAAGAAAGGATTTGAGGATGCCCTCAGAAGTTCCAAATGTTCATCTGGTACGGTATCCCTGTTCTTCTCCACGAAACCTTCAGAATCGTATGTGACATCCACAGCATAATGGCACACGGTGAAAGATGTCTTCCCAAATCGCGGCATCTGGTAAGGGAATTCCTTCCCTTTGGTGCCGAAGTTTTGGTGCAACTTGGTGATTAAAGAGTCATCTGACCCTGCTGGGAGTCTGGATTCTTCATCCAAAAGACTCAGGATACCAAGCTTTCCCTCGATCAAATCGATACACGGTCTGTTATCGGAAAATTCGATGTATTGCCAATTAATCTGCTCGCGCGCGTACTCTTCCTGCTCAAGCTTGAACACATGTTGATTAAACTCTTGTTGCAGCTTCTCATTGGCATAATTGATGCAAAACTGTTCGAACGAATTACGCTTGAAATGCTCAAAACCGTAAATATCCAAAACCCCGATGAACGACTTGACATTGTTTCGGACTTCCTCCGTGGCCAAACTGTCGTTGATGATTTCAACAAGCCAGTCAAATAAGGCAGAGTATATAAATTTGGCAATCGAATCACGAACAACAACGGCCTGCTTTTGACTGAGGGGAGTAACTGTCTTCTCATTCCGCATAACAAGCTGTTTCTTGGTTGTCCATTTTGCAAATTCATCCGCCTTGACCCCCAAAAGGTCGGCGGCACGAGCCAAGTTCGGCTCCTCCGCTGAGAGTACAGAGCCATTTCGAACAGCACCAATTTCAGTGTTTCCAAGGTGCAGCAGTGCCGCCAAAACCTTCCAAATGTGAGATTGCGTCTCTTCCGAGACACCGATAGTCGTCAGGGAGTCTCGAGTAAGCTTAAACTCCGCCGCATCGTCTACATTGGGGATTATTGGGTCGCCACCCTGGTTGGTAAAGTTAAAGTCGCTCATGGGACGCAATCCCAACTCCTGTCTTTCTTCGTCCGTGGCTCCGGCAATCAATTGATAGAAAACGTGATAATTACGCTCAGTTGCCGGTTGAAACACCAACCTGGCTCGCTCCAAAAGATAGGTCCTGATTTTGGCACCAATGATGTCGATGTCCTTATCAAACATGATCTCAATGTACTTTCCAAAACGAGACGAGTTGTCGTTACGCGTAGTCTTTGCGTTACCAAAAGCTTCCATGATGGGATTTGTCGCCAAAATCTGCTCCTCTGTTTTGCTCATAACAGCACCCATACCACCCTTCCGCCGTCGGCCTGGCCGGCTGGGGTCCTCCACTGTAGCAAAGTATCGCATGATATACTTTGCACTGACCGTCTTTCCAGCTCCCGACTCTCCAGATACAACAATTGTTTGGTTTTTCTGGTCACGCACCATTGCTTGATAAGCGGTGTCTGCGATTGCAAACAGATGGGGGTCCTGATCCTCCTTCCGCTTGCCAGCATAAGCTTGCACGAGCCCGGGATCATAGAGGTAGTCCATCCGATCGAAAGGATTCGTCGCGATAAGGACAATCCCGGAATACGTGTAAATCTCGCGTTTTGCATATCGGAGTTTGATAGCTTGAAGTACTATTATAATAGAAGATGGAGTATTAGAAGATAATCCAAAGAATAAGAATAAATTGTCAGTAGGAAAGGTTATAAATACCAGCAGGTTCGTTCAAATGTGATAAACTTGTCAAATCATCTGAAGCCTCCAGTACAGGCGGGTTCATCAATGGCGGCAAATCCTTATCTTCCGCATTGCCTTCTAGGACGGCCAACGATGTTGTCTTCTCTAGTTTCTACGTAGCAGTAGATTAGCACTCGTACTCCCCGCATTACCACTGTTTGGATACCCGCTCCTTGAGCGGTTCACGGAATCCACAAACGAACCTCTCCCTCTCTCGAGCCAGAAGTGATCTGGAATACTAGCATGACCTTGTCCCCGTTGATGTTCTTCGTGACCACCTTGGATGAAACCCAACCGTCTGTTGGATCTTGAATCCACGCCCCCGTCTCCATATTATAGGTGTGTGCCATTATGGCGGCAGTAACAACAGTAACAGCTCAAGCGAGCTGTACGGGTTAACGATACGACCGGTTTGTAACGTAACAGTGTGCGAATGGTAAACCCCAAGTGGATCTGGTCTCCTTTACTCCAGCACTCGTCGAGAGCGGTAAAATAGGGTATAGTAGATAGAGTAACAACAACGGCGATAGTGACAATCGAACTGGATAGCAAATAAGGAGAGTGTGGATGCTGATTGGGATGGTATTGATGTGTGAAGAAGAAAGGAAGTTGCTGATCGAGGTCGACAGGAGAGAGAGCAAGAAAGCAGCGGCAGACGAAAGGAGGCTGGAGATCGGGTCGACCACCTTTCACCCTCTGGGCTTCAGGGTTCTGAATTTTGGGTTTAGTTCTTCGCCCCGGCCCTTTTTACTGGGGCATGGGTTCGCTGTGGCACGAGCGCCCCACCACCGCACAGAGGCTCGTGCAGCTTCAGCTCTCAACAACTTTGACTCTGCCATAACGGTGAGGCTGGAGCTGATGATGATAGTACGATTATAGATTGCATATGGTTGGTGAATCAGCGCATTCTTGTCATCAACCCACAATATAAAGCTATAATTTGAGAAATAAGCCACACTTGGGAAGCCGCACGTGGGGATTAGCCACACCCGGATATTAGCCGCTGGTCAAGTTTGCCTTTATGAGACACTGCACTGGTGTGTAAATCAAGTGTATAATCTGGGAAATAAGCTGAGCCGGTTGATCACCATCACTACATCCATTCATTCAGTGAAGTAGAGATTCGAGTACGTAGATATCTCGGCGCAGGTTCTACATAGGGTAGCTTCTTTTATTAGCAAACGAGCTCTGAAAATTTATGGTGTTCCTGTGTGACATTCGTCTGCACGACCAATGTGATTCTTACAACGCCACACTGTGGCAACTAAGTGAGGTTAACATGACCTTTATCGATATCCTGTTGTAATATCACGCGAGGATTTTGATAGCATGACAAAGTATGTGAGATGGGTAGCGTGTTAAGTGCATATCAGACCTGTCATGGCAACTGCAACTATCACTCCGGATCCAAATTTCACGATAATTTTAGCTATGGTTTGAAGTTTCTGTCAGGTTGTATTGCTACGGCGGACGGAGCACCATCTCAAACATATCGCCTCTCCAATTCAGTTTTGTAATGGCTACTAAATATCCATGGATCTACTGTGATTACATTTTGGTGAGTGGTAGATATGGCGGTGAGTACCGCCACATGACTGGTCGTCTATGCCCGCCGTCACCGCACTCTTGGGCTTTCGAGTGACGAAGGGTGCTTGAGAGCTATTTAGCTTCGATACACATTCTAGCAAACGGCTCAAGGTAGCCTCGGGTCGGCTTTAACTATTGCGTAGCCTCAAGGGCTCTTAGTGTTCACTTAGAGTAGTTATTCGGCTGTGATGCTCCCCTCTCCAGTCTCTGCGCTGCCCGGTGCGGAATTTGCCCCTCGGGGCCTTGCCTCTAGCATCAACAGTGAATGATATCTCGGCAAACGCTGTCCAGGTATTGGTACCGTTTCGGCCACAAATTGGTAGCCGGGCAGCACACACACTGATCATGATTATAATGACTTCATCTCCTCCGACGGATATGTAGGTATGTCTTGCATCCAAGCTCTGGATGCATGGAACGTAAAAACTTCCTTCATGGTTTCCAGTTCGGCCATGAAGAACATTTCGAGGGTCCGGCATGACTTGCCATATTGAGACATAGGTACCTCTCTAGTCAAAAGTCCTGGGACACCTTAAGACTCTAGCTTTATGAATGATGGGATGTGATTAGTCCGAATCTCTGGGGGACGTTTCTACCGTTAAAATTTAGGTCTCGAGTGGTTTAATTTTGGCGTAAGAGTAGCTTGCGCTCACTCTTCACGTTTTCGATGCCCACAAACGTTCCAGCGTCCAATCGAATAGCACATGCCCCGCATTGGTAAACATCCAAGACTTCGCCATGACAGGCATAAGATCTTCGATCAGCGAAGGATGCGGCACGATTAAACGCCGAGTGAAACAAAGGAGGTTTCCAGAGGCTCTCTTCTTGGTGTTTGTTGGTTGGGTTTATGCAGCAATCCAACGGTCATCACTGTTCAGACCCGTAAACGTATGGCAACTCTGGATGGCTGGGGTGTTGGTGCAAGGAACTTACGATGCTTGTGAGAGTTATGGGATGTTCGCCAGGGATTGAGTGGGGCACAAGTGTTGGTCCAAGCGTTCAATATCCCCTCGATCTAATTTAATCATGATGTCATATCTAATCCGATCGAATCAAGTATTGTAAGAACTGACTTCGTGAAGATACTCCGGACAAACGTCGACAAGTGAGTGAGGGTGTGTGAGGGATAGAGAAATGTTGCGTGCGGCTTAACCGGTGCAGAATGAGCTTCCCTTTCCCAGCTAGTTAAGTGTTTTTTTTACGAGCCTCTCCACATAATGTTCTCCGCTTCACGCATGTAATCTTCTAGAAAGGAACACGCAGTTTCAACCTACTGGTGGTGTACAGCAACACATGATCCCCCGCGGGCCAATCATCCACCGTGATTTCAATCTTTCGTATGTACTCTTACGTCCGCTGCACACCTCCCACAGAGATCTTAAGATCAAGTTCAGATGGTATTACCCACACCATCGCCACCATAGAGGCAAGAAGTTTAAAGTGCACAATTCTCTTTATCTCCACAAGATACAACCTAAGCCTAGACCGCCCACAAAACAAAATTACCACATGATGCTTATGAGGAAAAGGAAAGAAAGGAAGGGTGACAGAGGGTGATAATAGTAGAGAAGGAAGGGGAGGAAGGCAAGTGGAACGTCTACTCCATCAGCAAGAACTAAAAAAAATAAAGCATTCACAATAATAGACAGTTTTATTACACGCTGCATTCAAAGGGAAAAGAGAAACGGTGTCACAATTGCGTTCATTAACAAAGCGTTTCGGCCATTTTATACCCATGATCATATAGACGTTTACCAATCTCGCCGCCCCAGAACCCCGTTGATTTTATTTCCAGATGTCATAGAAGTCGAACAGACGCCGTGTTAGACGAGCGCAAACAATTTAGCTCTGCTTGCACTCAGCAGCCTCATGCTTGGGTTTTGTGCCGTTGTTCTATGCCATGTGTCAGAGTTCATCAATGTTCAGTCAGTTGGTGAAGTAGAAAAACTCGTACCTCGTCATCAGACTCCTCGTCATCCTCATCCCGATCGTCGTCACTTAGATCCTCATCCTCCTCATCGTCGTCGTCTTCAAACTCGCCTTCCATATCACCACCCATTCCCTCAAACTGACGAGCCTCGCCGGTAAACCAGTCGATGGCACGGGGAATGAGCTTCTCCTTGATGTCTTCACCAAGCTGGTAGTCGAGTTCCAAGCGATCCTCGATATCATCCTGGTCCTCTTCATCTTCATCAAAGTCGGTGGGGGGCTTAGGTGGGGTGAAGAAGTTGAAGAAACTTTCTGTGGGAACGGTCCGCTTTACGACACGAGTTTGCTTGGTGTCTAGTCAAGTTCGGAACTGTTAGTTATGCACGAACAAACGAGGGGTAATATGGCGGTGACTTACTCTTGTTTCTCTGTTTCTTGCTCTCAATTCGGACGGTCAAATCCTTACCATCCTTCCAGTTGATCTTGTCACCCTCGGCATGATCGTAGATAAAGTCTCCGCCATATCCATTCTCATCCTGGTAGTAATATGTCTTGGTGATCTCCTTGTTGGTGAAGAACTCGTTGTTGGCAAAGACAAAGTGAAGTTTGAATCCAGGAGTGTCGAGGTAACTCAGCCGGATGTCAGTAAGGTGCTTGAGTGCTGCTTCATCCCGCTCAGTGATGGTCTCCGCCAACAGAGCATTATTTTTCATAGAAGAAAGCCAGAACTCTGGTATACCGGTCATGGTCTCAGTGGACTCCTCCTTCTTCTTGGCATCCTCCGTATCAGAATCCTCATCCTCCTTTCCAGCAACAACCTCTTCCTCGGTAGGCTCCTCAAGACCGTTAACGATCTTGGCACGCTTTTCGTACAAAGGAGTGAACTTGGCGAAGTACTTCTTCTCCAACTGAAGAACTTCCTCTTGGAACTGTGCCTCAAGCTTAGAGTGTTCCTTCTGGACACCGCGGAGACCAGTGATACGACGGCGGACTGGTGTGGGGAGAGATTCGATGTATCCTGAGGAGCGTCCAACAAGCTTGCCGAGCTTTCCCTCAATCATTGAAACGAGTGCGGGATTTGAGGCAAAGATGGATGCAGCAGCGGCCCGGTCAAGTTTCTCTGTTGGCGGTGGCAAAAGCGTTAGCAATGGGGACAACATAAAAAAAGTTTGAACGGAAAGAGTTTCCTGCAAACCTTCTTCGATTGTAGAGACATTAGGTTGCTGAGCATGCGAGGAAATTGGTGCAGTTGATGAGGGAGTGTTTTGCGGGGTACTATAATTGCAGATCAAGGGGTTCCAATCAGCATTTTATTCAGTATGTTGTGCATTTGCGTTTCCACGACTGGGGTAGGAAGTACTCACGGTGCTCCGGCGAGAGAGTCGACCTTCTTGTTCTTGATGGGTTGCTCAGACATATCGGAGTGTGTCTATCGCCTTTCGCTCTGACAACTGTCGCGGGGTGAAGAGTCAAAGAAGTTGTCGAGCACGATTAATGCGGGACAGGTCGAGTGGCAATGGATGAGAGACGGAAAAAAAGATGGCGATGTGTGGGGAGGAAGAAGGAGGTGAGAAATGGCGAGTGTGAATGGCGGGGATTGTAGAGACCCAACGACTCGAGAATTTTGCTGCTTGGACAGTTCATTTTGCCCCAACCCGGTGACGGCCTTGCCCTGTTTGGCCAATCACGAATTGCGGAGCGATTACTAATTGTGTCGTTTCACGCACTTTTCTCTTTTGTTGCCTCTACCGTCCCTCCTCCTCACCTGTCCGCGCACTCACTCCATCATGCAAAAACAATACAGGTCGGCTTTCGCTCATCCAAAACAATGCGACTCTGCAGCGGTAGCCTTTCAGAGCGTACAAGTTTTCTCAACCTGCTACCTCGTAGCTATACCCATTATCTCAGGTAGGCGAGGTGCGGGCTCAACTGCCTCCCCCGCTCTCGCCCTAAGTTCAACAAATGCGCGCCCAGGTTCATGGATACAACAATTCTAAGTACTTCACAACAGGGCTCCAGTGGATAAGCGTTACTCCGGATTACTCTGTGTGTCCTCCCGAGGCCAAGGTGACTCAGTCAATCACTACTCCTCGAGTATAAAGTATATACACAAAAGAGGGAATCAATCGTGCCTTGCGTTGCTTGTTTCCGAAATCCAGCTGCATATCGGATGAAGATACTGCAGACGAGATGCCGGGGAAGTTATATATACTACAGCTCATTCATTGGGTGCTGCCTATGGCCAATATAATAAACAGAGTTTCTCGAATGACACTCGAGGAAGATAGTTGTGTGCTCATCAATCAGCAAGAATAAGGCATTGTATCCGAAAACTGTTTCCACGTGGAGAAGCCAGGAAGACGAAAAGCGTAAATGGCTGGAGTTGGTTCGTGATAAGCGTCTTTGCTCCCTTCACGACTTGCAGTTTCTCGATATAATTGGTGTCCCTCCCTACGGAAAGCCCACAAATAGACCTCTCTTCCGCAGCCGTGAAGGCCGTTTTCCTCTTTCATCGTAAGAGGGGCAAGCCAGAGGCGACTGATTGCTCATGCGAAAGCACTTACAAACCGGTAATCATGTGTATGAACTTCAGTAGCCTCACCCCAGACTATTCACTTGTCGCATCTCCCCCATCTGCGGACCCCACGGCAGTTACACACCTACCAAATCCTCTGGGCTTGGGTTACTGTAGGAATTCGTATCACCTCCTCTTCTCAACGCCACTCAATAGCCTTCAGTATCAGCCCGCGAGGGCATGTCGTTCAGCTGCATCGTTGGGCTTCTGCCGAAATTGCCAATGAGTTGGGTTAAGTGGTAGGGCTTTGCTCGGAGATATGGAGGACCTAGGTGATGACAACCTTCGTTGTGTTGGAATGTTCGTTATACGTTCGCCGGGAAAACAGAACCTACCGGCTAGTTTCGGCCATTCACCATTTTGGTATCAGTGATATCAACATATGGAAAAATGCCTCAGATAGCAAGCAACCAAGTCGTGAAGGACCATGAGATATTGTACGCCGGTTTACTACATAGCTATGGCTCCCAACAAATTATCCCGCGGACGCAATAAAAGAAACGCCGTTGAAGTGAAGCAAAACATCAGCATCAAAAAGATCTCAATGCTCATCCGCTCACTCGTTATCGTTCCCCAGGAGCCGCGTTTCGGTAGAGACGGATCGCCAAGACCAAAATCTCGGAAACGTTACCAACATCACCGTTCAACTCCAAGTTGCTCTTCCGGTTGAATCTGCGAACAAGCGACGTCTATCCTATCTGTTTCACTCTTCCCTCTCCCTACTAGATACTGCTCTTTCACGCAGACAAAAAATGCTCGGCCTCAAACGACTCTCTTCAAGCAGCTTGCTCAGCGGCGCACGCAGCTATGCCACCTCCGGCTATGCTTCCACCACCAAGAACCTGCTCATCAACGGGGACACGAAAGTTATATACCAAGGTCTCCGCCTTTTCAACCGGCATTGAGCCTTGAAGTACGTTTCGCTGACTGCTTTGTGGAGTAAAGGCTTCACCGGAAAGCAAGGAACGTATGTCACTACCAACCTCGAGAATCTCCGAGCCAAGCGCCAACTTGAGGGGCGATCCTTCTCGAGAGAATACACTCGCTATTGCTCAAGAGCCGTCACTAACGCAAGCCGTGCCTCAAAAACAGCTTCCATGCGCAACAGGCTATCGAATACGGAACAAAGGTGGTTGGTGGGATCAACCCCAAGAAGGCCGGAATAATACACCTTGACCGACCTGTGTTTGGGAGTGTTGTCGATGCGATGAGAGAAACTGGAGGTATGTTCCTTCAATAACGAGTGCTACCGGCGAGTTTTTTGCTGATATGGTTACTTTGCAGCAAGTGCTAGGTGCGGAACATACTATCTTCTAGGTTACTGTCAGAAAGCTCACAACAGTCTTATAGCGCTATCTTCGTCCCTCCTTCTGTTGCTGCACAATCGATAGAAGAAGCTGTCGCCGCCGAGATTCCTCTCGTGGTGTGTATCACCGAGGGTATCCCCCAACATGATATGGTTCGGGTCGTCGACATGCTCAAGACCCAGGACAAGACTCGGTACGCCGTTCTGATGTGCATTATACAGTTATAATACTAACTTACTACAGTCTTGTCGGACCTAACTGCCCGGGTATCATTGTACGCGGTCTACGCGTTATATTCTCCATCGTATATCTAACAATTCGCAGTCTCCCGGCCGATGCAAAATCGGTATCATGCCCGGCTTCATCCACAAACGTGGCCGTATCGGAATCGTCTCACGTTCCGGAACTCTTACCTACGAGGCCGTCAACCAGACAACCCAAGTTGGTCTTGGCCAGTCACTCGTCATTGGGTATCCTAAACACTGAATTACATTTCAAAACATCTCCCCACTAATAACCCGCTTCTAGAATCGGTGGTGACCCTTTCGCCGGTACAAACTTCATCGATGCCCTTACCGTCTTCCTCAACGACGAAGAAACCGACGGAATCATCATGATTGGCGAGATTGGAGGATCCGCAGAGGAAGACGCCGCTGAATTCCTCAGGGCCAACAACACCAAGGGAAAACCCATCGTCAGCTTCATCGCCGGTATCTCCGCGCCACCCGGACGTCGTATGGGTCACGCCGGTGCCATCATTTCTGGAGGAAAGGGTGGTGCTGAGAGTAAGATTTTGGCGTTGGAAGGAGCTGGCGCAATTGTTGAGAGGAGTCCTGCGGCGCTTGGAAAGACACTGTACCAAGAGTTTGTAAAGAGGGATTTGTTGTAAATGGGCCGAGTTGATAGAGGGGTGTGCTGTGATAGAGAAGGACGTTTGTGATAGGGTTGGAATAAAATATCTGGGCGGTGTTTTGGTTCGAAGTGGGGAGTATGGGACGTGGAGGTACTATGATTGATATAAATATATCCTTTTGCTTTTTTGCCTCTATTACGCGCGTATAAACATCTTTCATAGAAATTTGTAGAGGATGGCTTCTGCTTGCTTCTTCCGGGATATATTTACTAGGTAAAAAAACCAGGAACGCCCGCCCCTCGCCATAAAAGAAAATTCCATATGATCCTGGGGGTGAATGATGGAAAGAAAAACTTGTTACCGAAAGATATAATAAGCAGTGCATAACGCAGGTATATGCTGATGAATGATGAGGAAAACAAAAACACACAGACGGATGGGTCAATACAAATACAAACGAAAAGATTGCGGGGGGAAGGAAGATGCTAATACATATACACAAGCAAAAAAATTATCACTTGTCTCTTCTTCCCTTAAAACCGAATCTCATAACTTCCAGCCCGTGTCATATACCGTACCCACTTTACACTCGAGTAATTACTCTTTTCAAACACTTTGAGATAACGCACCAGCAGTCCCGAGGATGTAAACATCAGTAAGCTGAATGAGAGATTCAGTGGTGGCCGAGACCACGCTTTCTGGTTCGTCATCGATGTTAATGTTGCGTCCGCGCTGAGAACGTATTCCGATTGCCCTGTGAACCGGGGGATTCTGCTAGCTGTCAGTACCCGGCTTGAAGGAAATAAAGAAGGAGGAGGAGGCCTACTTCCACACAATGTGGTTCTCTGCCGGCTCATATTTTGCCTTCCCCTGTGAGGTCCTAGTCTGGATACCAGCTGTATTCAGCGGAGTCGGTACCCGCACTACAACATTTGTTGCGAACAGTTTTGTGCCGTAGTTTGCGCGGATGGCCACTTGGTACTCGACTTTTGTCTTTCCGATCTCGTTGACAATTGCGTGGACGCGGAAGGGGAGGTTGACGTTTTCGGTGGCGCGGTAACGCATCAGTTCGAATTCTCCGTCTGGTGGAACGAAGGATATAATACGATCTGTGTCGAATTTTCCAAGCTTTACACACTGGTGGAATTGGCAGTCCTCGAGCGTGACGGAGCCCGCTGCCGCTCGTGTGGCTTTTGTCCCCGTCCGGTTTCCTGTCTGTCCGCTCAGTGAGTCGCCGTCGAGGAGCAGTCGGTCGTTAAGACCGAATTTGCATTCCGGTGTGCCGGAGAGGTAGGCACGCATTATTATCTGTCCCGATACGTCGGCACGGAGAACAGTGCCCCCCGCTGACATGAGGAGGTTGACGTCTTCGATCACGTCCACGAAGGCTTCGTTTTTTCTGTACTTCACGTCTGCGCGCCGCCAGGAGAGTGCGCCGGTTGCTTGCATGGTGATTTTTGTTGAGTCTTCCTATCTGGGGGTTAGTGGAGGGGATAGCGGAGTTGGGGGGGGATAGAGGACATACGACAACGTTGCGCTCTGATTTGACGCCTTCGGTGGTGATGTACATTTTCAGCGTATCCGTCTCTGTATTTTGTGGGTACCCAAAGTCGAGGATCTCTTTAACACGCGTAAGAATTACTCCTTCCTTCATGGGACGGTGGTGGCTCACCATCCAGCAGCTCATATATCAGCACAAAGTTATTCTTTACAGCCTCCTCATCGAACTTTCCAAAGTAACTCCTACCCAGAGCGATGAGGCGGTACAGGAATTCGAATACCAGCGCAGCATTGGCGTTACTTTTGGTTACCGCGACTAAGTAGATATTTTCGTGCTTGACGTGCGAAAAGGTGGTGGAGCCTAGTGTCAGGATTGGCGACCGCACTTGCGCGTTGGAGATGACCTGGATCCGAAACACGTCCGAGAGCCGGGGACGGCCTGTGGCTGGGTGGTCAACAAGCTGTCGGGGGAAGGGGAGGAGAAGAGGGGAGGTGGGGATAGGTACAGTCATTGCGGAATTGGCGGAAGATTAGGTTCTCGCCCTTTTGGTTGAAGAGCAGCACCCCGGAGATCATGGTGTTGATGTTTATTTATCTGTGTAGCTTGGGAGGGATTGGGGGTTCTTGGAGGTGGAAGGGCGGTGGAGCTCGAATGGTGTCAAGGGGGGTGCGGGGAGTACGGCGAGGCGAATGGAAGGAGGGGCAGCGGGCGGCGGCGGTGGTGCTGGACAGGTGAGGTTGACGATTGTAGTTAAGACTGGGGACCTTAGGCGATCCTGGTCCGTGCGCATGCTTCTTTGTAACCTCAAGCCATCCTTGCTGCAATTTAAAGTGCAATCAATATCGGGTTATCGAGTAGATGCTCTCTCTTCCGTCGAAATGGTTGGAGCTTCATGACCCCGTTCCTACTGCTGAACAATTAACAAACCAAGCTCGCAGTCCAACCACAGTATATCACTCGGTGACAATTACTACTCGAGCTCTGATTCGTAAGGAATCGCAGAGGCTTCTAGCAGACATGTTTAGGGACATTCCTGGTTGTTTCATGACTAGATGGAGTCAAAGGATGGGAATTTTACTTCGAGTGACGGTAGGTGCAGGCCGCGGCTCTTCATATGTGGTCACTTGGAATGGACAAAAGACTGGGCACATTCCAAAATATAGGATGACAAATTCTATTGATATCTAACTGGATGAACGTGTGCTTATTCGATTCGCCCAATACCTTCCGAGATGCAAAAACTTTTCCGTAACCTAAACGCCGTATTATACAGGGACAGTATATGCAGTCCATATCAGTGTTATCTTGTGAACTTTGCGTTCTTGTTCCTCTGCTCTTTGAGCTTCTTGTAGAACTCTTTCTTTCCGCTTCTCTTTGATTTCTGGATCTCTTCAAACTTCTTCTTGAATTTCTGTTGGCTGGTTCCATCTGCCAGAATCTCATCCAGGATTGTCTTCTTCCTATCCTTCCTGTTGATTCTTGAGTTAAAGAATTCTGTATTTCCTTCGATGACTGTTCCCATCTGGGAGTATTGAGGAATACCAGAGTTGTCCTTACGGTAATGTCGGTGTGAATCCAGTACATTACGGTGTTTGATAAGTGCAAAGTCACGTTTGAACTCAGCAGTTTGTTCTGTACGAGACAAATCATACCATGCTGTACCGGCTGTAGGTGGGGGCTCCTAGGGTAAAGTAAGCAACCATTCAACCCCAGGTTTGGTGCAAAAAGACAAAAATGCTATATAAAACAAGGCCTCAGAGTAACTATGAAAATATAGAACATCAGGGTGTCGGTATGGATAGCCAAGACGGCATCCGGTTCCGTCAGGATCTAATGGGATAAGATATCCTCATAGGCCAAAGAAAACAAGTAATAGGGGGAACGGAGAAGAACGACATGCGCGCGCGCAGGATGACATACATTCTTTAACTTCTTGTTTGTAGTAGGGTCGCCAACTAATCGTATGCTGTTTGCTAATTTTCGTTCGTTTTCAGGCACCAGCATTGTACGATTTGATATACGCGACACAGAGCCCTCTGAACTGATGAGAGGCTTTGGTAACGATGCACCTGGATTTAATTTAGGTAGTCTACGGAAACACGTATTAGTTCGGTCCGTATGGAGATCAACACTGCCCCGTTGAAGTATAAAATCAGGCTGAATAGAGTGAAACGCACTTGATCGCGGTGACGTTATGTTCACCGGTCATTGATACAGCAGATGAGCCTGCAGTCCTCATCCGCTCTTCTGCTTCCCGTAGTAGCCTGGCAACCGTTTCGTCCGACAGTTCATCGTCTTCATCACCATCAGGTACAACGGGAGGGGTGCAGGATGTTTCGGGAAGTCGTCGTGGCAGTATTGGAATGACCACGTCAAAGGTTGTTCGGCGCAGGGGGGAAGCGGAGGGGGAACGGGGGGTGATAGAAGACATTTTGAAGAGAGTGGAACGAGATGAAACGGAAAAAAAAAGACTGTCACGGCGGCAGAGAAACGCGCCAGGATTACCGAGTCCTTACCCGGCTTCAGCTTCCAAAGAAATTTTTGACACAAACAAGCGAAGCAGGGTGCACAGCAGCGGGTAATAGATAGAAATCACGTCTGTGATGATATTGTGCAGAGATGCAGTGTAACCGAAAGATATTGATCTTATTTTCATGCCAGCAGTGCAAGGCAGGGCTGTGTTTCATTCACAGAAGGCTCCAGACATGATCGATCACTCACTCACTGCAGGGTTCCGTTTGCCAATACCTGAAAGATGTTTTGCGAGACATGCCGTGATATTTTGACAGCACGTCTAAAACCCGTGGTTGGGTGATTGGAATTTCCCATTGGTACAACCACAAGAGACGATTAGTGGGGACGGGCCTGGTCTTATATGACGGCTCATATAGATGATAGCAACAGGTTAGTGCTGATGAATGATTTTTAATGGGTTTTTCTTTGCGATACGAGCGAGGACTGAGTAATTGTTTGCTTGTTTGCTGCGTCCAAAGAGGTACCAAGGATGCCGGGACTGCTAAACAGTATCGGTATGTATTAAGTTCGGTAATCGGTCGGAGTAATATTTGGGCACAATGGACAGGATGTAAATTTCTGATTCTTGAACTAGCATGATGGGTGAGCGAGGGCTGCAGCTCGCTTTTTGATGATGTGTCCGTGGTCGGTAGATACACATGGATAAGCAATTATACTGGCTGCGTTGTTGTTGGTGACTTTGTTGTGCTTGATGGCTTGGCAACTGCTGCAGAACGCAAGCAAATTTCTCGCGAGGAAATTGCGAGAGCCAGAGCTTTTCGACCGTTTTCAATCGTCGGCGTGAATAGAGTTAAGCATACGGCGGCTGCTGGAAATATCCATCCATCTCGAGGGCGCGGTTCCTGAGCTTGCGGGAGACATTAAATGATGATGAATGAAGTGAGGTTTTTGTCCCACGTCACGTCACATATTTTACTTTATGCGCAGTTGGGCCCCTGCTAGAGTATTAAACCAGCCCTTTTGCCTTACACTTAGCGACAAGGTTTGCTCTACAATCCAACACCAATCAGCGTCTTTCCTGCCAACGACGATCCAACGAATTTCAACTCTGTTCTGGATTTCTGTTGGTGGCCTTCATTCATTGCGCTGTGTTGTAAGCAGTGAACATTCAGCACTGAGTGGACGACGAAATCACAGTCAATTTTGCCTAGTATTGTGTCAATCAATCAGTCCATCAATCAGTGGCTCCACCGAAGTCCCTTCCTGGGTAATCCAACCTCTTTCGTGAGGAAAGTAAGCAAGCAGCAACACCAGCACAGCACAGTAGGAACCACCCACAGACACGGACGGAACGAACGTGCTCTGTTTTGTACACACACCTCCTCCACCAACTCGGTCCCAGCCATTCCATTCCCATTTTACATTTCTCACCGCCGTACCACTACCCTACTTCAAACACCATCAAACCTCAGGCTGCAGCCGTCAGAAGTGAAGCCTTTTGCTGCTTTTAGTTGATTCTTGTTAATTGCTTTGAAGGTTCGCTTCTGCCCCCACTTAAGACTGGTCTGCTTGTTGTCAGCATTGGACTGAGCGCAATCAAAATTCAGCCCAGCCACGACGTCGGACTGCAGAAACAACAAAAAAACACCAGGAACACGCAACGGCGATACACCGGCGATACAACAGCGATACAACGACGACAAAACAGAAACGGAACGCCTTGTGACGACAATGGATCCCAATTATCCGGGTTCAGGAAGACACGACATGCAACACCCGCAACCACCGCCATATGATATTTCTGTAATGGGACATGTAAGTATGGAGATTCTATTATTCGCTTTAGGATATGCACACACATGAGCGCGTATGGCTAATTGCAAGGTTTTCTTGACAGTATGGAGCCAGCGCTGCGCTGGTAGCCAACTCTTCAGTTCCTCAAACTGAGATATATAGCGGCACATTCGCAAATGTATGTCGCCCCAGAATACCCAAAACATCATTTTAATCATCCGAACTTTATCCTCTGACAATGGACTGGTTGTGGAAGGTCTCACAAGGTTTACACGGCCATTATCGCGATATCTTGACTGCCTACTGGCAACAAACCATCAACACCCTCGAGAATGAAGATCATGACTACAAGGTTCACCAGCTTCCACTGGCACGGATAAAAAAGGTCATGAAAGCGGATCCAGAAGTGAAGATGATATCAGCCGAGGCGCCAATACTGTTCGCGAAAGGTTGCGACATATTCATCACGGAATTGACTATGCGCGCTTGGATACATGCGGAAGAGAACAAACGACGAACGTTACAGCGCTCCGACATCGCATCTGCGCTTACAAAAAGTGATATGTTCGACTTTCTCATCGATATAGTGCCAAGGGAGGAGGCTGCACCAAAACGAGCAAGCGGGGGAGCTTCTGGATCAGGTCATGCGCAACAACCACCACAGCAACAGGCACCACCACCGCCTCCTCCACCGCAGTCGCAGCACCAACAGGGGCAATCCCAACAACCTCAACAGGGGCAGCATCCTCAACACCCCCAGGCTCAAATGCAGGACCCGAACTACCTTCACCCTGGAATGGGATCCGAAGCGGACAGATACAACCAAGGAGGCATGTACCCCGGCGGGGTAGCTCAACCATCTGGAGGCTACCCACCTCACATGTATCCAGAAACGTTGGAGGGGATGTATGGATATCCACCGATGCCACCCCAGACGGTACAAACCCCGTGGCAAGCTGAATGGCAGTTTCTGCCCTCACATCATTCAGTGGCTAATGCTGATTGTTTGTAGATGTATCAAATGCCAAACCAACGAGGCCATCTTCAGGATTCGCAAGGGGGAGGTGCTAACGATCAAGGGGATGACGCCGATGCAGAGGGTGAGAGGGATTATGAGGTTCCTTAATTGCAGCTTGCTCGCACGTAACAGGGGGGTTAATCTGGATTTCTATTTGCGCGACACGACAGATGGGTTTGTTTGTGTGGTCCTAACCCTGGGATGTGGCCTTCTCGAGGTTTTTTCTTTCTCCCTGTGTTTTATCAAAGCTGTTTTCACTTCTACCGTTCCTCAATGATTGTGTTTCGAGAATCATCTCTTATTTCCGTACATCTTAGGAGCATAGGTAGGTGGTTGGCATGCATTCTTTCTCATTTATTGCTGTGTTCAGAGGTTCAGAGGTTATGAGGCCACGCATTTCATTACGGTTCTTTGATGGGTTTCTGTCGTTTTGTTTCTAGCTTTTGTGACTGGCTGGATGGTGTTGGATATGGTATCTTTTTTGCATGTCTTGTGGTTTTTGGATAGCGATTATTACTGGGCTTGTGTTTTTTTCCTTGGTATGGTTCCGCACGCATTGATGATATGCATACGTGGGTACGGGCTTCTTTGTGGTAGCTGAATATCAAGCAAATTATTGCGGTGAGCATTGGCATTTCTTCGCACTTGGCTTCGACTATCAGATAGGTACACAAAAGTACTTCCTATGTCTCAAAAAACGTGATTTGCGTGAAGGCAGGTGACCTCAGCCTTAATCCGAGCCAAGACCGAGACTAGCGAGCTTTCAGCGCGTCGTCACTTACTTCAACATCATAGCTCTACTCCCTAGCAACCACCAAACTATAACCCACTCCAAACTACGCATCATGAAGCCTATGTTTTCGGCGTAAGTCCAATCTCTCTCGGGTATGAATTCAAAAGCTGATACCGGATTTTCCTTCGTGTAGGGGCACTGCCTGGTCAGTACCCACCGCCAACCTCCCCGAATCTAGACGTACTAAGACGCCGGTTCTAGGTGCTGCATCGTGATGAGCGTCTTCGCCATTATCATACTAAGCACGACCGCGACACTATTCAAGAACGGGTACGTTGGGAATGCGCGGGTGGAACTCTACACAAGGGAAGTCAGTACTGATAGTGGTGTGGGTAGACATGAGGCTATGATGGGCTCCACCAAGGATCCGGTCGATGGGAAGAGCGTGGCAAGTACGCTGTTTGCGAGCGTGTTGGTTTATGCAGTATGTGGGATTACTTTGGAGGGGAAGGGCAGGCAAAGGCTGATGATGTGATAGGCGTTTTTAGTGTTTTGTTCTGGACAGGCGTGGTTGAATTCGAGGCAGAGGGGGGTACAGTTGGAGTAAAGTGTGGGGAGGGAGGAGATTGAAGAGCGAGTGTATTATCAGCTGTTTTTTCATACCAGTGGGGGTTTTGTGATGCATACGTACGGCGCAGTTGAAGATGTCCTTGAAAGGCGTGGGATGGGAAAGAATTTGCGTGTCTTCTATCTGCGCTTACGTTCTGAGTGATAGCGATATATCTCTTTGTCTCCGGCCACCTTGAGGGTGGGTTCATAGACTTGCACTCGCTACCCGCAATATCAGATATGAAAGCATCGCTCGAGTTTAGGATTGCTCGCCGATTATCCTTTCTTTCCCTGAAATAAGAAGCGAGAAGAGTTGTCTAAGGGAAGTTGAGTTAAGCTTTGACAAAGGACCTGGCGTGCGCAGTTAAAATAAGGTTCGGGGTATTTCCCTGTTCGCAAACTCAACAACCATTCAACTTCTACAGTTTTCACACCCCACACACTTTCTCCACACCATCACGAACTCGGGATTAATTTTCTTCCCCATGCCAGCGATTCCATACGTGTCAACTGACGTAGAGAGAAATGCTCACCGGAAATTCGGATTTCACTATATGGTGTGGGAATGTTTGATACCTCTCTTTGGGGTGGGATGAACGAGAAAATATAAACAGTCAATGAATTCTTATACGATGTCACAATTGGTTTGGAGCTGGAAGCACCGAAAGTACCGATGTCGGTACACCGAAAGTACTGCAACGGTATTTGTGTTTCAACAACATAAATTGACCGATGCCTGCTTTGGTCAACCCGCGAGCCTCGGCATCATCCGGGAGTCAATGCCATGGGACAGAGAGATGGAGGGACGATTGGACAGACGCAAAGAGGTGATGCAGGCAGGAGTTTTGCTCACGGTCACAAAAATTTGCCGATGAAGGGTGACCTGAGTCCAACAGGCTGTTGTGAACGGTCACCTTGCGAAAAAGTGCACTTCTCGACACGACGACTTTACCCATTAGACCTTGAAAATTGATGGCCGCTGTCAATGGGAGGATCAGTAACAGGTTCTGGTCCATGCCCTACGCAAAAGAGCTCACGGCGGTCCGAATTGATTATGCAAGAAGGATCGAGATGTTCAAAGCCACAGAGCGAAAAGCGGATACCCTGACAGATAACGGGTATCTACAACAGCAGGCTCAGGCTAGGGGATATTCCAAGGCAGTATCATACACACACAGGCGCCCAGGAAGACAAGGGACGGTTATGGAAAGACAGAATCCGAAAAGCAACCTTGGAAGATGGGATTGAACCTGGAAGTTTTTTAACACAATAAAGAAACATCCCGGGATCCGCAAAGCGTTGAGCTCGTCTTTGAAATCCCAAGTCCTTGCATAGCAGCAGGGATATATCTACATCCTGCTCGACATAGTTGCGCCTTTTCGGCAGACCCTCCGTGTATCTGCCCCAGCAAGATTTAGCCCATCAGAGCTGGCATGCATTGACATATAGAGTAGAGTGTGGAATGCGGTGATCCTATGTTAACAGTGATGTTGAAGCAACCAGCTTCGCTGCCATACTGCCCTTGACGCCCAATGTCCAGAAAGCAATTTCTCAAGACATGTTATCACGGGTTTCAGATACGAGCCCACAGACGAATCAGATGAGAGGCCCAGTAATCACCACAACCAATTTTGATTGGTAAGACAAAAGAACAAGACCCACACTCGCTCAGGCCTACGTCTGACACGGTGGCCATCCCCGAGACAGCCCGTGATAGCCCTGTGTGAACCGTTGCTAACACCTGGCAGGGCAAGCAGCAGGAAACCAATGAGGGGGGTATAGGACGGAGGCAGATGGGTACGGAGCTTGATGGGGAGCACCAAAAAGCTCGAGCTGTTAGATGCATACCCACCTACCTAGGTAGGCAGGCAAACAGCAGAAAAAGTGAGAGAAAAGAGGAGAAAGATACTCGTAATGGCCATATCCTTATCGCAATCAACGCGCAGATACACCCACACATCCAGCAACTCTACCAATGCGGAAGTTTCTGACTCTTCTCTGCGGGGTAGCAGGAATACATCTGCCTGACTGCACAATGCTGCAGAGCATATCTTGCTATTGCCGGCTTGACTGAGTTTACGGACGGATTACTATTGAATCAGGGTTAGACGCGCTCATCAATCTGTCTGTTATTGGGCATAGCCCGCTTCTAGACTTCTTTATGATACAGGTTTCTGGAGAGTTTTCTGTACCACGGCTAGGTGCTGTAACCGGAACTTCGTCCGTGGTATAATCTGCCTTGATATTTGTCTTGCTGTCACCTTGGGTCACGGAGGAGCTGAACTGTTAGCATGCCAATTTGAAGGGCAGCCAGTAAGGCTCAAGATCCTATATGCAGCACCAGTGGTCTCGCTCTTCTCTCGATATTATCCCCAAACAATAGACACACGAACATGATTCTTACTTCAATCGAAATATGTATCTAGACTAGTAGATACATGCATTGAGTGATATATCAGATAAATCCACATTTGCAGTCGGGATGCCAGAAAATCACTTTATTATCAAACCCCCAAGCAAAGAAGAAGCACAGGCAAAGAAGAAGCACAAGGAAAAAAAGAAACACTTAGGTATCTCCGAAGAATCCAACGAACGACGACAATGGTCATTGCGGATCCAAATTTGACAAATTTAGACCCATGTACACGATAATGCTTGCCCGTGATATTAGAGTGTATAAAAGCAAGATTTAGAGCGATTAACTACCATTGTCGACTGGTCATGCATAATATTTGAATCGCAACCATTTTTGAGTTGCAACTACTTAATGTTGCCCACGGTAGAGCCGAGCTCTGTTGGACGTCTGCATACCTGATTGGCAATCCTTGTGCCATGATTGGTTTGGTGATCTGTGATTTCATCTCCTTCTAATCACAGTCTTCGAACTGGTTCCTTAAGAACCGTCGACTGATGGCATAGACGGTTAAAAGGCTGCACGAAACTTGGAGCACTTTCCTAGAAGTGGGCGAGACGGTCACACTTGAGGAACGCTGTTATCTAACTCGATCCCTCCAGGCTGAGTCCGCCATCCTCCCAACAGTCCAATGGTGCCGACGCCGAGGCGATGCAAAATTCATATTAAAGTTCCATGCAAGCAAGCTAGCCCAGAACCCGGGGTTGGAGACGGGATCGTGTTTTTCCCAGGTCTATTGCCTTAATCCCCTAGGCACTCGTGGGTGATGATATATATATGTTCCAAGCAGAGTTCAAAGGGCTAGCTATACCACTACATATCCCTATCCACCTTAGGGTCGATTTTCTAAACTCAACCTGAGATTGAAGCATGGAGAACGGTGGTGGAGCGATAGAAGATAGAGTGTGATATTACTAGTGGAAGACATGAAGAAACCCTGGAGGCACACTTGAAATTGATGCCTTCCCCTCTTATCAGAGTCCCAGGTACACAGGCGATCTGGAAGGTGATCTCGGGAAAGCGAGCTTAGATGGTGAGCGAGATGAATTGGCGTGGGCCTATCTTATATCTCGTCTCGTCTCTCCGCCAGTCTTGTGTGCATCACTGGCTGTCAAGTTCAGGGACTAAGATCAGATTCTTCCCCAAAATACGCAGATTTTGCAAGAACATCAACAAAACCTTCATTATTGATATGATATCTATTTAGTTCTCGCTATAATAGCACAGCATTTGTATGGTCTTTGTTCGGACGAAAGTTGCATCTTGGTTCGTGGAACACCATGTCGTGAGCTATGAGATTTTAGCCAAACACACAAAGAGAAGATGTAACACAGCAGAACGAGACTTTGAAGCTCATTTTCTTCTAGTGAAATGCATTGATAGCGTTTGATTGTTTAAAATGATGGTGAGGGTACTACACCAAGCTTCTCCTTTCCAGTCCCCCTTCGAATTAAGCAAGATCTAGCAAGGTCTATTTTGTCGTTACGCTTAGTTATTACGCTCAACATCGAGCAAGCCGATTCTCGCTTTCACAGATTGGCGATAGTAGTGTTTGGCGGCAGCGGCAGGGACCACATCTCTCGAGGTGATTGTTAAGAGGGTTGTTGAAGTTAGATAGTAACTATGACTGGTGCTGATAGTCTGTATTCTCTTGTGAGATGATGAAATTCTCTGGTGACAGGATAATGTGATGGTAGTTAGTAAAGGGAGAAGGGAACCCTGATAATTTATTTAGGGAAGGGGATTGTGTTGGGGTATGAACCCTAGGGGAATAACGAGTGATATTTACATGTACCTTTCCTCTTTGCGCGAATGTTAATTAAACAGCTAATATTCACCAAAGGTACTTAGTGCCATTCCCGTAAAACCGCCAACGTCTAAGCCAATCGTATTGCACTCAAAGACTGAAGGAGATCAACCAGTAGTGTTCGGCACGAGACGAGACGAAACGAGATCTGGGTTCAGCTCGGGACGTCTCGTCTCGCCGCCATCTTAAGCTCGTGGGCCCGAGACCTTATAGATGTCTTGCTCGGGGTCCCGGGACATCCCGTGGCTCAGCAGTGTAACTGATCTACCGGATGATTTTTTGCCTAATACAGCCATCGCAGGCCTCCCTGTTTGCACCCCTACTGCCTCGTGGTTGAAGATGCCACACTGCTGGTGTGCTGCTTACTTGGTGACATCGTACACTCGGCTACTTATATAATTATCTTCTACAAACGAGTCATGCATTATCACACACAGAGTCCCGTGATGTCTTTGGATCATCTCAAAAATGGACCTGAGATATCTTGTCCCACAGTCCCAGAAGTCTCGTCCTGCCCGTGCTCGAAGAAGTATTGTCTTGCCCAGGACATGTCGTCCCAGCAAGGCCACCACCGGGTTCGTCATGCCAAAGATCAACCATAGGGACCGTACCTATGTCTCGTCCATAGTTTGAGTGTGTAATCTAGAGTAGCTTTTGGGGGCTGCTTAAATCTCAGAATATCTTTCTCTCTTGGATCGCGATATCGTTGCGTTGGTTGTACTAGAGATACACTTTATCTCAATGCCGTATGTAGCCGGTATAACTCCACCTATAGGTTTGTGGTGTGCAAGCCTATTTTCTGTAAATTTGTGTGGCGAGGGTCAGGCATTCCAGAAACCAGAAGATCTTACTGTGAATGCTTCATGAGTGAATGCTCCCAATACCTAAAATTCTTCCGTGTCCTCAATGGTACAATGGTTCTAAGAAGGGATGTTTCAATTGTATATGTTCTACCCCACCGGCCAAGGTCTCCACTTGACCAAGAGGATATCCCCTTGACCAAGATGGCCGCTTTCCAGGGAGGGTATCCTGCCAGGCAAGATTCTTGATTGTGGGGTGGGACACCTTAGGGCGGCAAAGAAGGTACTGTATGGAGTGTGAGGGATATCCTCAGTGCAAAAAGCCTTCTCTTTCATTCATCTAGAACTATCAAATATACTGTATCTACTATGCTTCAGTCCTTCAAGTCTTTCTAGGGAGTGCAGAGGTAAAATTATCAGCAAGAGACATGGTATTTGGTGAATAAGTAGTAAGAGAATATTGTGTAAGTGGTAATTGTAACCGTGCGTGACGATTGATTGTTTATCTGGCATAGGTATCTATACTCATATATATACAAGAGCTCTGTATATTCATCTGCACGTATGCATGTACCATTAGCCGGTATGTATATATGTTCTACCCCACCGGCCAAGTTTCCCACCCACTAAGTAAATTGTGATTTACTATATTTTGATGACTTCCTGGCAACTTCATCAACTAAAATTTTCAGAAGAACTTCCTGATGGTATCAAGATGCGCAGCTGTAAATATGGGCAGCGAACAGAAGGTTTGGTGCTGTAATTGTCACTGCTTCTGTCAATCCTGCATCTGAGACTATGACAGTGACTGTAGACAGGCACTATCTGATGCCTTTTGAAGCAAACTTCAGGGGCACATCATCAATGGTCGAATGACAGTGAACAGTAATTCTCAGGCTAAATTTCACTTGTGGTTGTGATGTTAGGTGTTTACTTGGTGAGTGGGATAGGTCCCCTTGGCCAAGAAGACAACTTGGCCGGTGGGGTAGAACATATATGCGTACTCAGCTGGAATGCATATATGCACACCCAGCTGTACATCACCAGCTAAATCCCATCAGTGAAACTATGTACCTTCAGCTCAGCTGAATATCATACGCCCATATGTGCAATTACTATGTGGCATCTTGGCTGGCAGGATGTCCCTACTTAGTAAGTGGGACATCTCCCACCTGCCAGTTAAGAATCTTGCCTCGGAGGATACCCCCCCAGCCAAGTGGCCATCTTGGGCAAGGGGATATCCCCTTGACCAATGGGATATCCTCTTGGTCAAGTGGAGAACTTGACCGCTGGGGTAGAACATATATCTATGATATCTCCAGCCCATTATCTAGAATACCCCGTACCAAGCAATGTACAAAAGAATGGGAAGTAATTTCAAGTTACAAACACCACCAACTCCGTTAGAAGCAATCCACGAGACCCACCAGAAAACCCCACTGCAGGACTTGTTACTATTCCTCATCATCGTCATCATCCTCCTCATCATCATCACCCATATCCTCCCAGACCAAGATATAGTCATCCATCATGCTACACAGCTGTCAGTAAATGCATCTCGAATCGTCAGGGGATCATATGAACTCACCACAGAAACTCAACTCTATACCTCTCCGGCTCCGTGGTAACCGTCTGCTCCGGCAGAAGCTTTCCCGCAGCTTGCATAACCCTTGGCTTCAGCTGCTCGATATTCCAGAAAAAATCCAGCAGCACCATCTTGTAAACCCATTTTCCATCCGCACTTCTAACGCCTCGTACAAAATCTTTATTCCCCTCTTCTGGGAGCACCATCGGATCCCTCTCCTCTCCACTGGGAGGATGGAACATATCCACTGGATACCGTCCTAGCAGCAGGGAGTAATCAATCGTCTTCATGTCCTGCAAGAACTCCGTATCGCGCTCCAGCACTTGCATCAGCACTGCCTTATCGCGGCGGGTGAGCACTATCTCCTCGTCGAGCTCATCTGCCAGCCCAGATTTTGCCTGCTCGCTCTTGACCGGATCTGGGATGAGGTCCCTTGTAGGCTCAAAGAAGTTCTGTGGCTTGAGGTCCCATTTCCGGCATCCGCGCGATTTGTCGAGGCCCTCGAGGACGTTCGTCATCACGATGTAATGCGAAGGGGAGACGCCGAGCCAGCTGCCGAGACGGTGATCGAAGCTTGCGAGGACGTCGGTGATCTGGCAGAGCAATGTTTGCTGACGTTGCTGGATCATTGAAGAGTAGTAGAAGGCGAAGCCGTCAAGCATCTTCTCGTACAGGAATGTGTACTCAAACTTGCGTCCGACAGATTTGATGATGAGACTCTTGTCTTCGGTATAGAAGAAGAGGGAGCCCGAGAAACCGAGACCATCGACTGGTCGTAGGTCACGCTGGAATTGGTCTTGGTAGTGTGATTCTGATAAGTGGAAGCAGTCTTTGCGGAGGGTATAGAATAGTAGTGGGGCGGCGCGGTGGAATTTAGCGTAGTAGAGAGAGAAGAAGGTCGAGAGGTTAAAGTTGTGTTGTATCTGCGATGCCTTTGCGAGCGAGCTGTACTTTTGTAGAAGTTCTGTGGTCTCGTCATCCTCCTCGTTATGTGGGATCACTCGTTCCGACAGAGCTCGTAGGAGACAGTGCGCTGTCACGTCGGTTTTGTATTTGGTTGAGAAGAAGGGGAGGAACATGCTTGCTGCGAAGCTGTGTTTTTGCGGGAGGTGGGACCAGTCGTAGGCTTGGGGTCTGGAGAAATTAGCTTGTTGATAGCGATAGATTATGGAGGAGAAACATACCCTTCAACCTCATTAGGGTGGTGGGAATTTTCGTGGCGAACCATGGTGCAGTGTTTATATGGGTTCGTGAAAAATTGGAGGACGAAAACGCGGCAGATTTACTTATGGATGGGGAAGAGAAGGATGGGGCAGCATTATATTCATGGCTCCGTACCTTGTTTGTGGCTGGATTGTGTCTACGTCATTTCTCACGATAAGACTTCAACCCTAACCTTCTTCATCAATTCATTACCATTACCGACGAAACACCCTCGCATATCACGCCCGAGTTGCATGATGATGGCTGATCATATGTACTTTACGGACGCCAATCGATCTATGGGTGCAAATCGATCTGTAGATGGATGTTAGGGTTTTCACAGTTTATCACGCACTCCATATTCAACGTAAATATCACGAATTATCTGAGGATGGTAAATGAGTACATGAAAGGAGGCAAAAACCGTAAAGATACAAAGGAAGGGGGAGAAAAAGCAGGTATAAGTGATATTAGACTCCGTTTCCGTATGCTTGCAAATTGTATAATAAAATCAAACCAGTTCCGTCCTGCCTCTACGGTTTAAACCATGATCTCCTCTCTCTTCCTCTTCGCACAAACGCTACATCCTTTCTTCACCTTCTCCCCCAGTAACGCCGCTCTCGTAACCTTTGCGCTAACACTGCGTCCATACCCGCTCTGTACCACTTCCCCCTCCTCGGCGTCTTCGTCGTCATCAGAACCCGCGGTGATAGGTCGTGAGATGCATCTTAGGTGGAATACATGGCCGCACGCAAATGCGACGAGAGTTCTTTGCGTTCCTGGACCATAATCCGTCAACAATGCCCAGAGTTCATAAAAAGGGAGGCGGGATACCATTCGCGCTACTAAACCGTTTCTTACAGATGCCGCACGCATCACTAGTGTTGCTGTTGCCTACCTCGAGCGCACGTTCCATTGCGGTCCCAGGACTTTCTGGTCTTGCGGGTGCAATGCTGGATCCTCCAACCTGGAATTTCACGCCCCTTCGCTGTCCATGCCTCAAGCTCTCCATGCCTCTTGCCACCTCGCTCGTCATTGACTTTGCAACGCCGTCGCAAATGGACCATTGCACTCCATATTCCTTGAGTATCTTTCCGAGCGCCTCCTTTAGTCCTTCGATCTGCAGGCTCGCTGGAATCCTTCGGACAAGCGTTATAGGATCGATAGCAGTGCCCACGTTCTCAAGCAGTCCGCGGATGAAGGCCGGCTTGTCCATACTGTAGTCTAACAGATCCCTCCACAGATCCGGATCATCTTGTTGTTTCGCAAATGCGATGGCTTGGGCCACATCTGCGAGCTTATCGATAATGAGGAAGAGTGCGCGTTTCGTCTGACCCGTTTTACTGAGTAGATGGACTAGTTCCGGGATATAGTTGCGGCGTTCGCAGACAGCAGAGGCTTTTTCGAGAGAATAGTTATGTGAATCTTTCAGAAACTCCATGAGAAGTGGACGGTCATATTCCGCGAATAGATCAACCATCAAGTCCTCGAATTCCGCCAAAAACCCGCCGGACGAAGTGAGGATCTGGTGCTCTCTGTGCTGGCTCTTCCAGAGACGGCGAAGGTAGAAGTAAAGAAAGAGTTTACCAGCCGGGACATGATCGGATTCGAGTTGTTTGACGACCTTTTGCGGGGAAACAATACCGCGGTCCGCTTCGTCGATGAGGAGGGTGATGGCTTCGCGGGTTGCTTCCTCAAGTTTGTGGATTGTGGCTGTGCTGAGTTGCTGGGCAGAAACGCGGAGGAGGATGAGAGATGCAATGTCGTCGCGGATGGTGTCGACAAGCCTGTATTCGCGGATGAGACGGAATGCTTCATCGGCGTTTTTAAGAGTCATGTAACGTTTTAGCGCGTTGCGTGGTTCCTGAAGCACCATGTAGAGTTTTGCTAGACATTCTTGGAGTAGATTCCAGTCCGCATCGCCGGTATGGATCTCATCTTCGCGATTCTGAATCTTGAGGATGATCGTATCGACGAGAGTGCGTGCATCGTACAGAGTGCGGGTCCCTTCCGGTTTCCAAGTTTCGAGGAGGAGCTCTCGGAACTTCCGGCGGTCGGAGTTTAGGTAATGCGCAAGGACAATCTCGTAAATGACGCTAGGGAGGGGTGGCGATAGCTGCGTTGTTGGGATATGAGCAGTAATTTCCTCTATCTTCCTTGCGGCCTCGAATACCCACACCCAATATTCCCACCTTGAAGATGTGCCCAGAACCCTTCCGCAGACTTCCCCTGCCTTTTGCCATTCGCCAGCATCGATCAGATCCCGCAGCCACAGTTCGCCAATTCTCCGCTTTTCCTTTTCAGCCGTGGAGTACCGCCTTACACTGCGCTGCTTTGCGCTACTAGTAACAGTGGAATCGGACTCGTAGTCTATATCCACATGGATAACCTTTCTCTCCTCTTCGTCGTACATACTCAGTGATGTCGTATCTGGATCCACGACTTCCGGGTGTCGATCGATCAGATGCCATGCGTCCGCATACTTCTTTCTATCGAGCATCCAAGTGAGATGATCCTTCTGGCTCCTTTCAGTAGCAAAGACAACATCGTATGGACTAGTGATGTATATCTTTGTCCCTTTCTCGTCCTCGCCCCATTTTATTTCCTTGTCTGCCCTTCCCTTGCCCCCACGAGTTGTACCAGTTGCGCCGGTGATGCCACTGGCGGCAACACTATTTCTTCGCGATGCGGTACCGAAGCTCCGAACGCTTTGCGTGCCAGAAAACAATTGTGTGGGAGCTAAAGCAGCAGCCCATAGACTGGCGCTGAGACCCGTAGCGCTCTCATCATTATCGGGTGGTCCTTGCACTGCCGTAGGCGTTGCTGGTAGTATTCCAAGGTGATAGTCGCCCACTGCTAGACCTTCAAATCGACTCATCATCAATTCATCCGCACTGACTTCCTCTGATGTGTTGAGGTCGATGAAGCGTAGTTCTGGTATTAATGCATTTACGCGACCACGTCGGAATCTGGGCGATGCCATAGGGCTTTTGGGCGAAGAGGAAAAGCCTGGGGAAGTTGGTGCAGAAGGTGGCAATGGGGCTTCGGTCGCATCATCGGAATTGCTGGCAGGATTGACGAGGTACGCAAGAAGTAATAGTAGCGATGGTGTATACATGTGGATGCCTGAGATGATACAGTCGGTTTGGAGAATATGGGTTATCTGCGCCCATCCAATGTTGTTTTCCACCCCCGTTTGCTCTGAACCTGGGAAGACGTCAATCACCCACACCGTTCCACCCCATCCTACCAAAAGTTTCTCTTTGTCACCCCAGTCGACATCTTTAACATTCAAGGTACCACCTGTTGCAGCATCACCAGATTCGCTGGTGAGAAGAGACCGTCTGTCGGTCCATTCCAGCCGCGGTTTGTACAACGAAGCTATCTCCTCTGTAATGCTCTCCGGCCTCTCGATCGCCGAGATCCGTTTCCAAGCTACCTCACTTGCGGATTTCCCACCACTACCAAATCCTGGTATCCATCCAGCCATTCCGGGGTTTCCGGCAATATCTTCAGTGGCTTGCTTCTGCAATGTCGGTGGAATTATGTGCGACCTCATAATCTTGATCCCTTGCTCATTAGCCCAGGCAACATACCGCGGCGATTCCTTCGACCAAGCAATTGCTGATATCGTGCCTTCACCAGAATGTAGAATGGCATCCTTAGCACCACTCATTCCCAAGGTCATCCAACCGCCGCCACTGCCACTGCTAGTAGGGGCAACAGAGAGCACAAGATTCCCAGCAAGCCCCCCAGACAGAAATGTTCGGTCTGCTCTGAAGTTCGGAGATAATGCGACCGCAAGGACTGGCCGCTTAAAGTTCTTGAGCGTGATCTCGGACTTTGTGTAAGGCACCGTCGAGAGTGACTGGCCTGGAGCCGGAGGTGTTGATGGTAGCAATGGTACAGCACATACTAGACCATCGATGGATGAAGACGCTACACTTATATAGCGGTCATGGTACGCGTCCTTGTGTCGTCGGGTTGGGATCGCCACTGGAGGCGGCGGCGGGGGAGAGATGGAGATGGACGTAACGGAGGCTGAATGCGCATGATATGTTCGTAGGGGTGCCAGTGAAGGAAGACTAAGGATATGCTGCAGCATAACACGTCAGATCGAAGGGCTCCAAGTAGATTGGTTGATAGTGAATGGTAGAAACTGACGATGTTCCCGTTGTGGGTACCTATCACCTACATTCGCCGAGGCGTATCAGCTTCCAGGAATCATATTGTAGCTCAGGATGGTGGTAATGAAATAGTTTCGGACCATGCGATCCCCGAAGACGACGCTGGTGGAGACAGCATCCCCATTGCGATAGACCCCAGCGAGGGACTTCGTTAACCGTGTGTACTTGAGTCGGGGCTCTTCATCGTCTTCTTCTTCTTCTTCTTCGTTTTTATCTCCTTCATCTTCTCCCTCGCCTACCAAAGAAGGGTATACGGAATGCTCATCGTCGTTGTGAGCTTGGTCGGCGCCTGGCGGTGGTGGCATTGTAGTTTTTTATCATGCGTATCCTCGTTGCCAACGAGGTCGAGAGCTTAGCTCACGCACGCCAAGCTAGTTTCGTCATTGCCGCGCAAAAGCTTAAGTCGCGTCTATGACCCGCGGCTATTCACCTTCAGTCTTCACACTTCACCTAGGTTCTCGAACCATCTGATGACACTTCTTTAAAGGGGAGCACACTTCAGAAGCCAACAAAGCCCGTAAATCTAGGCTTACACAAAGACTAATTATGATAGAGGTTGATCTGGAGGAACCTCTAGATCAAAGAATCCCTTTGAGATGACGACGGATTTCTTTGTCTCAGCAAGCAAGAGTAAGATGCGTCTGGAAAATCTTGACAGTAGAGGAGAAAGAAAAGGAAAAACAAGAACAGAGATAGTCCATATCAAGAGCACATTCGTGTGTAACAAAGTTACGTTCCAAGGCCGAAATAACAGTGCTGGCACATACCAAACATTGCACCAATTATAGCAAATGAATTGCAGAGAATGAATTGCAGCCAGTGGTAAGAGGTCTGACCACCCAAGCACGAAGGAAATATCTTCATTTCAACGTGACTCGCATCGTCCTATTTCTTTCCGACTTCACTCTTTGACTGGGTTAATACTGTGATGTATCAGCCAGCCGTACATCTTGGGTTTTGCATGGGTGGAATAGCGTTCGAGACGTTGAATGAAACTGGGGAGTGATAGCTTAAAGATTGGTGGTGGTTTATAAAGCGCATCATTCCGGCGCACTCACTGCATTAACAACGCTCACTAATCATACTGAATCGCCGACCATGAAGCAACTTTAAAGTTGACTGCGGGTCATCGGTTTGCTGTTGTTTTCGGCCTACATTGCCTCTTTATATCGGGATTCACATTGTACCTCTCGGGAGATCGGCAAGCGCCGGTGGAGCGAAGACAAATCTGGGCGAAATCTGGGGATCTGAATCCAGGTCGGTCTACAGGAGCGAAGAGGTCTCCAATCAGAGAGCAGAGAGCCGAAGGTTATGCACCCACTCATGAAGCTGTTCTCAAGCAAGCTGGTGGACGGACTTAAACCCGTCATCCTGCTTCTACATGAGCTGACACGACACACGCACTCTACATATAGTGGCAGAGTATGGTAGGCAAGAATGAACCGAAGCAGCCTGGACGACAAAAAAGAGTCCGCCACTTGCTATTCCTTTGGATCAGATTTAATTCGATATTCGAAGTGCAGGGAATCGTCAGGTGCTATGTTACGCCATCCAGAGAGAGTATTTATTGGCACTAGCTCGAAGGCTCGCGCCCCTCTCTTACAAGACAACGCCAGACCCCCCCGGCTGTCGACTCTCTTTCACTCACCACCACCTCCGCCTCTTACTCTACTTCATTCAACCTTTCCACAACAAGCGCGCCGACTGTATCGCTTGCACCAAAAGCAGTTTGCGAAAGTTTCTGTTTTTCGACTATCATCCTCTCTTCACTCACTCAACAACCAATAACACCCGCAGCCAGGGGACACAAAGCAACAGGCAGCAGTAAGAGACCGAAAAGCAAATATGTCTGGAGACGAGAGAAAGATCGCAGAGCGGATGCTCATGACAGAGCTCAAGGAACTAGAAAAAGAGAACTGGGTCCATGCCGAGGTATTCTCATCTCATCTCTCGGCTGAAAGCTAGGTTTGATTATGAGGCTGACGAAGTACTCTATCGACAGGCAAGAGACGGCAACCTATTTCTATGGGACGTGGCGTTGGTGGTTCTGAATCCTACCAGCTTGTATCATGGTGGCTATCTGAAGGTATGCTAAAATTTGTCCTATAGAGTTATGACGTGATTCTAACGACTGTATTACTATACAGGCAGAACTCAAAATCCCTAAGAACTATCCCATGAGCCCTCCCGAATTCAGATTCCTCCGACCGCTCTTTCACCCCAATATCTACAAGGATGGCAAACTTTGTATCTCGATCCTACACACCCCTGGCGATGACGAGATGTCGGGTGAGCTCGCTTCGGTAACAACTATCCTGACAAACCAACTCCTAGCACGAAGAAACTAACCGAGCTTATAGGAACGCTGGTCTGCCGCGCAACGTATCTTCACCGTTTTGATTTCTATTCTGTCCCTGCTTGACGACGGTGAGGTTTCCTCTGCCGCCAATGTTGATGCCTCGGTCATGCTCCGCAAGGATCCCGAAAACTACAAGCGTATCGTCAAGGAAAACGTGGAGGCGAGCAAGCGCGATATCCCAGAGGACTTCCAGATGCCTACCGAGATTGAGAATAGGCCGCCACCCAAGGAGGATATCGATGATGATGATTTCTGGTGTGACAGCGAGAGCGACTTTGGTGCAGATAGTGATGAAGATATGATTTTTGGTGGGTTCTGGCTGGTGTTTATGATATTAAGCATGGATTACTAAAGAGAATAGAAGATGATGACGACGATGAGTCCGATCCTGACGACATGGAAGACAATGATGAAAAGGCCGACAAATAGTCTGACAATTCCGGCATGAGGGTCAATATAATATGAATGACTGATTGAATGTTGGCCATCAATATGGGCTCTTTGGGTCTATTTACTGAGTCATGTGGTTGGATAGGGTTGGGCGTCCTTATAATCCCTCCTCACTCCTTTCTTTATGTTCTGTTATTGTATGGATTTACTGCTGTTTTAGCGCGACTTGAGATGGTGCATTAGGTTTTTTACTGTCTTGCGATTTTTCCCCCTCTCTGTTTCGTCTGTAGGTTTCCTCTGTGCATTTTTTTTGGTATCTTTAGTGTCGGGCGTTTCCTCTTTCACACCCTTTTTTAGTTTCAATGCGAGAGACTGGAATATCATACCTACTCTGGAAGAAACTTACCCTTGTGTCAACTTCGTGTTGGCTGCTGCTTTCCCTTGCTATATCCGCTTGCCGTTTTCTTTTTTTCTTTCATTTGTTCATGGAATAGAACAGAAAGGGGCGTCGGTGCAACGGACGGCGTCATTTTAGCTGCTGGGGCTTTTTGTTACTGCTTTTATTGGTCTTTGCGCGCCGAAGTACATAGGGTTTTTTTGAATGTCAAGTAACCGCTGTTCGATGAAGATGGGCATAGTTGATCACTCGAGCTTAAATCTTGATATCCGAATTCTCGCCTCATTGAGAGAGATGGGAGATGGACGGTTGTCTCGTGCTCATGCAAGGATTATAGGCACCCCGCTCATAGTACAAAGTGGCAGCATAGATACATGTACTCTAACCATCTTTGAGGCTTGTACCGACGTCAGCCATACCGTTCTTCAATATGCCTTACGGAAACTAGAGCGCACTACGCCATATGCCTTGCGGGGATTCTGGTTCTGGCGGGGATATCGATTGGTTCTATAACCGGGCTTTCACAAAGCTAAAGCAGGTTTTCGGGAAAGTTAAAGAGCGGGCATCGAATCAGTTATAACTTATAATGCATGGAGATGTGATGTCCAGCAGCACTCCAGACCTTTTTTTTATTATTCTCGGAACAGACGGAAAGTGGAGGTGCGGTTATGAGGAGGTATAATATGATACATTAAAACTACGATTACTATCGGTAGCTGTAGCCTTCTTTATATAACCGCCAAAGGGTACGTTGGGTTCATATCGATCATGTTAATCCCTCCCCGGGGAAATCCTCAAAATCGCGCGGTTTGGCGCTTTTTCGGAGATTATCGGGGATAGAGGCGGCAGTTATGGGTGATAGGATGGCCGAGATGACAAGCATAATTTGGCGGATATCTGACTATGGTATCGAACTAGGATACATTGGGAATTCCATTACCGCGCGGAGCTAGGTATTTCAAAAATTTACAAAATTGGACACTCCATCAGTCCTCTCGACCCATCAACACGGAATTAACAGCATTCAATAACCCCCTTGCAGGATTCGCTGTCGGTCTTGCAGATGATATCCATGCTAACCGTCGCTTGATTTGGGTTTTATCGATTGTGTCTCGGTGCTGGTGTAGATATGTACCTACACAGCACAGCTTCTATCAGCACGTTTCCGGGAAAGTAGAGGGGGGGAAGGGGTACCGTCGTGATTGTAATATAGACTCAGGAATATCAATGCCACTGCAGGGGCCACGTCGTCGCCCGAGTCGCAGACAAAGACTATATTCCTCCCTCCTGCTATTGTGTCCGTAAGGTCTGTGATGAGGCCTGGCGCGGCAAGACGGAGCGCCTTGTTCCCGCGCTTTCCGGAGGGAATAGGAATGTTGATTGTGACCTGAGGAAGTGGAGTGTCGGAACAGTTTACGATCACGCTGGTGATAAGGTTTCCCCGCGTCATCGCCGCCAGGGATGAAATGAAGATGTTACCTGTGGGCTTAACCAACGTTATTCCTTCCTCCTCCTTTCCCACTGACTCTGCAACACCGGCTGTCACCGCGGCGGAGACGGCGGCAGAGATCCCGTCTTCATCTGCGGCGAGGATAGATTCATGGTGCAACCAGAATATCCCCGGTGTGAGACCACTCGTAGATGCCCACCCCTCATGGTCATCGCCAGCGCCTTGTATATACTCCCCCTCTGTACCCTCACATTTCATCATCCGCGACGCCGTTACCAGTACTAGCGGCGTGAAATCTTCAAACTGAGGAGCCTCAGAAGGTAGCGGCGAGGCAGGGGTGATAAATAGCGGCCGCAACGGCTTCGTGACATGTCCGCGCAGCACCGCAAGATCAAGTCCCAGCTCCAAGAACTCGCGTAAGAACTTAGGGAGTAGCTTCTCGATTGCGGCGACTTCGTGGGGTGATACAGCGAGCGGCGAGGTGTAAAGTATCGGTGTGGGAAATAGGTCGGGAAATAACGCGGCGTTCAGGACGGAGATCCAGATTGGTACAGCCTTTGCTAGTGAGTCTGGGAACCTGTTAGGGTTAGCAGGATATCACCAAGGCGGGTCGTACGACGGACCTTTTCCCACGCCGTGTAGAGTCTACGAGGATTGCGCCGTTGTGTGAACCAGCAATTGATAGCAGGCCTAGGTTTAGCCGTCGGAGCGAGAACCCCCATTCGTTTGTGTGTCCATCGGTGCTTTTGAAGTATGTGCTCCCACCTACTACGCGCCGCAGCGGAGGAACGTACCAATCGCCTGCGCGGGCATTGGGGATGAGAGGAAAGGAGTAGGCGCGGGCGACGGCGGCGACAAAGAGGGAGTCAGTGTATATTGAGTGTAGGCGGTTGCGGAGGGAGCGAGTTGAGCGGCGGATGTGGTTATTGAGCTGTGGGAGTGTTGGGGTGGTGAAGCCATTGTCATCATCGACTGTGGAAGGGGTGAAGACAGTGAATTCGAAGGAGGGGGAGTCAGGGATGGGTGGTTGGTACATGGTGGGGGCGGACATGGTTGCGTTTAAGTTCGAGAACAAGTTAGCCGAGACAGCCTTAAACCCTATTTCATTACTACACTACCGTAGTGTGATTCAGCCCTGTTGGATTCAGACTATCATGGCCATCTTAAAGAACATTGCCTTCTTGCAGAACAGTTGAACTTGAGATTTAGAGGTTTTTTTAAAAAAAGCCCCCAAAACACACGTATTTCTCCACATTCAAAAAAGCCTAGCTGTTTCCTCAAAACCCTTCTGAAATGCTTTTTCAAGAGCAGTATATCCGGCATCATCTATCACGCTCGTATCTGCCCCGGCATCCAGAAGTAATCTGACAGCCCCGGAAAGCCCATTCTGTGCAGCAACATGTAATGCGGTTTGTCCCATCATGTTTTGAGCATTGATATCGATTTGGTCATTGCACTCATTCAACAGTATCGACATAGACTTCTCGTTTGTCCAATTGTCACCGGGCCAGATGTGCATACATCTGTGGAGCACCGTATCACCCCACTCTGCCGTTTCACCTGGGGTTTTGCGATTATAATGAATTGTGACTTTAAGGTCTGCACCATGATCAATTAGCAGCTGCAGAATTTCATGGCTCTTGGCGGCTACTGCTAGTACCGGAGCCGGTAATTCCCTCCCACTCGCATAGTTTGGATTAGCACCGTGATACAGAAGCATCTTTGCGGTCTTCAAGTATCTAGGGGAGTACCCGGTAATCATTGACCGCGAGTAGTTGAAAACCGAGCTTGGTAGATAGACGGGAGCCATTGCAGTAGCGTGATTAAGTGGTGTATGGTTGTCCTGGTCTAGCTTATCCCGCGGTACTCTATGGTCAAGCAGCCACTGTACAATTTCTGCACGTCCCAGCGCAGCCGCCAAGTGAATCATTGAGATCACACTGCTTTTAAAATTGAATATCTTAAGATATACGAATGGTGGTGCTCCAGCATGCCACAGAAAGTCGACCAGCTCCACGCTATCGGCCAAAACCGCAGCAGCAAATGGATGGGAACTAGTTTGGCCTGGACCGATACGCCCACTGTATACTGGTGCCCCTTTCTTGACCTGGGCTTTGGCAAGCCGCAAATATCCCCGACGGCAGGCAGTTATGAGCATATCTCTCGGTTTCATTATCCGTTTACGACCAATGGCCCATTTCCGATGAGTTTCTGTCACGAAGTAGGCGCGACGATACACTTCCTCATCGTAGGGCACATCGGGGGGCAATGACTCGCCGGGGTCGTACATCCAGCCTGTTGGATAGTGGTACCTTTGCTTGAATAAATTCGAGAGGAAGGCGTAGGTGGCCCGATTTACTTGCATGAATGCGTTGTAGTCGCACGGGTCCCACAGGAGATCGGTGATGTCGAGAATGATCTCGTTTGGCAGTGCCGAGTATGGCATTTTTGAAGATAGCCCGAAATCCTTTCTCGAATTGTTGCAGCTGTGTGCGTGTATTGAGTGGTGTAGCCTCGTTTTGCCGCAGGGGCAAGCAAGTTGCAGAGCGATGTATAGTAGTTCTGGACGAGACGAGGAACGGTGGTCGCAATATGTTAGTGCTAGTTCCTTGGCGGTCGCGTCGTCCAAAGCTGAGTTGACAAAACAACAGACACCATCCCTAACACACCCAAACATAGTTGCCCAGTATTGACCCAACACAACTCTCAACACACCCACCATTATCATGGCCGACGAAGCCGAAATCATGCGGGCGTCGCACCCTCTTCACGGAATGATACTTTGCTGTACCTCCGTGGAAATGGGAGAACGAGTACGTCCTGCCATTCGCCCTATGCTCTCTCAACCTAATCCGCCATAGAACGAAATCCAGAACAAGTGCGAAAAGATGGGCGCGCGTCACCTCCTCGATCTGACCTCGGAAGTCACCCACCTCATCTGTGGTAACCTTTTTTCTCCCAAGTACCGCTATGTCTCTAAAATGCGCCCGGACGTGAAAGTCATGTCAACACAATGGGTTAACGCTATTTACACGCATTGGATTTCGGGGGAAGATATCGATCCGTCGACACACGAGGCAGAGCACCGGTTTCCAGTGCTGTACCAGCTCAAAATATCGGTCACGGGCATCGCGGATGGTATTATCTATTTTTTTCCCCCATAAGAGTACGGGAGTTAACAAGACAGTTGCGGATCGGAAACGGATCGAGGAAATATGTTACCAGGAGAAGGCATCTTACCACCCGGACCTTACAAGGGATGTTACGCACCTGATTGCAGCAGCCCCAACAGGGAAGAAATACGAATTCGCCAGGAACCACAACATTGTTGTTGTAACGTCCGAGTGGTTAACCGATAGCATTGAGCGTGGGATGGCTTTGGACGAGCAGTTCTACGATCCGATGTTGCCGCCAGAAAAGATTGGTGTTGGAGCAAAACCTTTAAAGACAACAGTACAGGCCGAGGTGGTCGAACTTCGGGGGAAACGGAAGATACGGAAATCGACACAGGACAAACTTGGAGGGCAGAGCCAATCGCTTTGGGATGATATTGTTGGGCAAGCGTCGAATGCTAAACCCGCAAAAAGGGACGAGTGGGAAGAGTCACTCAATATTGGTAAAGGCGCAGCCGAGGGTAGTGATAGATCAGACAGCCGTCGTAGTTCAACGGCCTTGAGACAGACATCGGGTGTTGGTATAGCAAATGCGATAAAGGGGGGCATGTTTGCAAGTGTATGCTTTTGGATGTGGGGGTTTGAGGATACGCAGATTGGTTCTCTTAAATACGCAGTGTTGCCTCACGAAGGCACTATAGTCAATTCCTTAGAGGATCTGGCTGCAGCTTCTGGGTTCATATGGAGGTTTGTAATTGTTCCTCGCGCAAAGCGAATCAAGGACTGTCCAACAATACCAGAAGACATCACAATGGTCACGGAATGGTGGTTAGAGTCATGCCTCCACTATCAAAAGCTTGTCCCGCCAACGGGGGATTTCACGACGATGCCTATCGAAGAGTTTGAAGTAGAAGGTTTGTAGACTGTCAATTGCGGACGGGCTCATATGCTAATATGGGATCTCCAGAAATGAAAGGAATGGATATATCCATCACCAAATTCACCAGTATAGACCTCTTGTACTACCCTCGATTAGTCCGGCTTCTTGGTACGTCTTCCTTCTCAAGATTAGGGAGCTTGAATGTTAAGATTGTGGCAGGTGCCAGCTTCCATGAAATGATGAGGAAGAATAGATCGCTCTTGATCACTAATAACACTAGGGGCAGCGAGAGCGAAAAGATACTCTTTGCTCATATGCATGACATTCCGGTGGTAACTGGAGAGTGGCTAGTCGAATGTCTTAAGCAGCACCGAAGGCTTCCCTACGAGGGATACCGTGTCATGCCTGGAGAATCGGCACCTCTGCTGGGAGATAGGTTCAAAAGAAAGGCTGATACTGAACTATCAAGCTCGAACAAAAAACCTGAACTTGAGGCCGGGATTGTCGAGGACCAATCGCGTAAGGAGAATGGTGGCAAAGGTAAACAACAATCAAGCCCCATTAGGCAAGACCGTAAAGGTGAATCCAAACCAGAGAGAAGGAAAATTTTGGAAGGATGCACTGTTTGCGTCAGTAAACAGCTTAAGGCATGTGCCTGAAATTATCTTCTAATCTGTGCCCTGCCCTCTCCAGCGCCCTATGGTTGCTAACTGGAGCTTTTTGTAGAAACGTGACGCACGATTGGGTAATGTGGCGAGGGACCTTGGTGCAGTAGTACTTGACAACTTCGATGAAATCACACAATTGACTCATCTTGTACATTGGGCAACCTCAGGCAAGCCATTGGATTCAGCAAGAGACTTCCGGGTGGCAACTTCAATAGTTGGTTGTTCAATTGTCTCTCGGGACTGGTTGTATAAGTGCCATGAAACTGGCGAACGGGTGGACGAAAAGGTATATGAAATGTGCTCTGAAGCAGCGAATACTACCATCGTGGTGGCACAAGGGGTGTCAACTCCACGGAAGACAAACGAATCATTGCAACAGCAAATACCAGACCTGGGATCGGCACTCCGTATTGCACCTCCTCCGCCGTCCAGTAACCAGCACGAGCTATCTCCACAGGTAGCATCGGCTTCTGCGATTACAGGCCCCCTCGCGGAGTGCTCCAGCCTCCGAATCAACGAAGCTAATAGCTCCTCCGCCTCTACTCGTGGATCCATGGAACCCCCCGAACGAAAAAGTAGTCTTTCCGGAATCTCTGAAATCCTTAGCAAATTCGGAAAAGACCAACTTGCTGCCGCCATGGCACCCTCCAACACGCACGGAAAGACTAGAGGGAGATTACAAGGCAAGGCAACGGCTGGGAAGCCGCGTGTATTCTCGCGTACTCCTTCTGCTGCGTCCGTGGCCGGCGACGTCGCCGGGTCGCAATCTTCTCGCGCGCCTTCGGTGTCCAGGGAGCCAATGGAGCTAGAACCAATGGATATTATACCGAGCCAGGCGTTGGGGTACAATGATGAGGAGACAGCAATGGAGAAGAACATTGTCAGGGCGAAGCTGGATAAGACGGCGCCTCTAGAAACTCCAAGAACGAGGAACAGAGTGCAGAAGCCGAAGGGGGCTGTGGATCTGATGCCGGTTGCGAGGAGGAGCGCGAGGAAGAGCAGCGGCGGTGGTGGAATAGGCCGTATGGGTGGTTTCTAGTCAATTGGGTCGAGATATAGGGGTGTTCTCACCATGGGTCAGATATTGGTCTTGTGCATTCTATTTAGGCGTTGGATAGCTGGCGTTTTACTTGATCCATTTCGGGCGTTGTTTAGAACGAGCATATGTACCTTGTAATAGCTGGGTTGAGATGAATATGCACTTATCAAGTCTGCATCGTGGTGATTGATGACTGGAGATGCCATCATCAACGGTCAATCATGGTTCAGGGATCCCATGCTGGAAGAGCGCTAGAGCTGCCGCCGCTAAAACTTTCTTTCAACGTCAACATCCCACAAACTTCAATATCGCAAAAAAATGTCACACCACCAACCCCGAGTCGTTCCATGGCGAAATAGTGATGAGCTAGTACTTCTTAAAAACGATTTCTATCCAGACTTCGAATTCGGCACCCCCGACCGCAGACCAGCAGCTCTGGCAAAGGTAAGTAATCTTGACAACAAACCCCAGTTCTGTATTTTTTTTAACGCCATCCAGGTTCAAGCATGGCAAGTCCGCGCACGAGTCCCACACGCAATCGAATCTACCGCCCAACTAACCTCTGCTGTCCTCCTTGACACCTCCACCTCCGGCGCCTCCGCCCTCCATCTGCGTCTAAGCTACTCCACTGCAATCTGTCGCTTTGTCAATGGCCTTCTGGACCCAGCACAACAATCGCAATTCGCCCTTCCAATGCACCTCCTCGCTAAAAACCTGAACCTCCCCGCCTCATTCGTGGAGTTGCGCCATGCGGCTACTCACGAAGCATTACCAAGTCTGGTAGTCCTTCGAGCCGTCGCACTCAGAGCCCTCGACTGGCTCTGGTGCGACTACTGGGCTGCGATCGGCGTGGAACGGGATGAACGTGCTGCCGGCGGGGCAGAGGAGGATGTGATTGTTACTCGGGCGCGATCGGTAATAAAGACGTGGCGACGGCTGCGGAGGGATAATCCGGTGAAGGAGATAAAATCTGGGGATTCTTCAGCGGCGGGAAAGGAAGTTGCTGCGGTTATTAAGGAGTGTGTGGATATTTGTAAACTGAGACAAGAGGAGGATGAGGGTATGCAGGCGCTGATTGCGGCGCTGTTGGAGGAGAAGGCACTTATTCCGTCGGGGAAGAAGAAGGTGAAGATGATGAAGGGGCGAAGTTGCTTTGGATGCCATTGTTGGAGGCGGTGGAGGCGGCGGTGCCGGGGTTTTTGGAGGGGTTGTTGGAGGCTATGGTGGAGGTTTTAAAGGCGGGGGAGGAACTATCGGCGGCATTGCTGAGGGAGGCGAGGGCGGGGAGGCCGGAGGTGCTGCAGACAGAGGTGCTGCAGACGGAGGACGTGCAACCATCTTATGATACTGAGTTCTTGGCGGCGATTGTGGCGTGGTTGGAGTTTTTAACGGCGCTGAAACAGACGAGGAGTGGGAGTGTTGGTGCTAGTGTGGATATTGAAGAGCTGATTAAACAAGCTCTTTTGCAGCCCAATGAATGGTATTTACTTCCTCTCCCTCGTCCCTTTTTCATTCTGAAAACCTAACGCCTATGGAAGGAATATGCAACTCCTTAACCACCTCATATCGGAATATCCTAACCTACGACCGAAATATCAAGCCCTTATTGAACTCGCTGCAATACATGTTCAGGCGCGATCTAGCGGGAAGAGCAAACAGGGCCATGCTGTGGGAAAGAGATCACGGGAAGCCATAGAGGCGGAGATTGATGCGTTTGAGGAACGGTTTAACAGGATTCAGCAGCAAAGGGAAAGGACACAGGTGGTTGTGGTACCAAACGAGGAGAAGAAGACACAGTTTGCAGGGAAATGGAAACGGTGGGAAAAGACATGGATTCCAAAGCCCTTGGGTATTGTATAGCAGTGGCAGTGTATATATGAACCATATGATATTCGTGCAAAAAAATTGCATCACTCGTGTTTGGTATTGTGGGATGTACGACCTTCCGTAGAAGGTATAAAGGACAGATTGTCAATTTCTAACGGGAAACCGTTGAAATACCCTTCTGTAATTTACATGAAACATCTCCGAGTCCATGGCGGGGGGCTGGCTACGCGTCAGGTCATACAGAGTCCATTTTATTTCACGCCACCCTTTTCGGTCACTCGGCGTAGCATGGTTTATGCTTTTGCGGGGGCGGGAACATGCCGAACTCTAACAAACGTCATTCATCGCATGCGTGCGCGGGTTGAGGACAGATTTCACAGACTAAACGACTCGCCGGGGAAGAACACCGGAACTCGAACAGACCTGAGTGTCTTTGAGATTATTTAGGTGCCTAGCTGCGTCGGTAAACCCAATCACGAAGGCTCTACTGGTACGGAGCTCATCGCATTGCATTTGTTCACGTTGCATGAAGGATGTGGCTTGGCATAACGGTCTTACCACATCACCTGTGATGGGTTGATTGCCATCGAATTCTTGGTGCGGCCTTGCTGCCACTGTACATAATATTCTCCTCCTCCTTCGCCTCCGCCATCACCTCCCCAAGCCGCTTCTCGCACAACCAAGCTTCTTCTTCCTTTTAGTGCTTATTTTGCTCTCGTTCTGGCTCTGAAGAGACGAACCGGCGATTAACAACCGACTAGCCTACAAGCATCCTTAGTTCACCGGCTTCCCCTTCTACTTCTAGCTATAATCTACTTAAGCACAGCAAGGGCCCGGCCTCCGCATGGTCGGGCGAAGAGAAAACTTCGAGACGTCTGTGTGATCTCGAAGATGCTCTTCAGCTCGTCATGGCGTACCGTTATTCTCCAGCTGCTACTCTTGTCCGCCTCGATTGACGCTTCTACTACGACGACGGCGGCGACGTCCTCAATTTCCTCCGATCCTTATAGTTCACGTGGACTTGAAGAAACTACCCCCACCTCCTCTATTACGGCTACGACGACGACGGCGCCCGCACCCGCTCCTGCATCCCCTGTTGTGAATAGTACAGCGACTTGCCAGTCAGTATCCGTGAACTACATTTCCCCAGGGTTGCCAGAGCAATGCTTAAGGACGAGGTCTACCGTTAGCCAGGATACACGCCACAGTCAGGATGAGGCTACAGCCTCCCATACGGTTACAGAACAGACAAGGTTAACGGGATCTACCTCCACTACGGCTTCGGCAGATATACCGGAGGGTACAAGAGGAAGCTCGGAGTCTTCGTCGTCTGTCTCTACCCCACCAACAGTAGCATCGAAAGCCGGACCGCCCCCACCGCCACCGAAGACAGCCGAAGAACCGCCTCTAGACACCGCCAAGTTTCTTTCCTTTGAGGAATGGAAGGCCCAGAACCTCGCAAAGATTGGTCAATCCTCTGATTCCTTTTCTGAACGTGGTGCGCGGGAACCACTTCAGAAGATGCATGGGTTGGGAAATACAGCGCTGGATGCCCTTGGAGACGAAATCGAAATAGACTTTCCCTTTGGAACTTCCGGGTCGCCGGCAAATACTATACAGGTTTCTGGATCCGCGGCGGCTGGTATAGCTACGGCAGCGGCGGGAATGCCAAGGTCTAAGGACGCCGGGAAAACATGCAAGGAGCGATTCAATTACGCTTCGCTAGATTGCGCGGCGACAGTGCATAAGTATAATAAGGAGGTCAAGGGCGGTAACAGCATACTTCTAGAGAATAAGGAGTCGTATATGCTCAACAAGTGCCAAGCTAAGGAAAAGTTCTTTATTGTGGAGCTGTGCGAGGATATCCTGGTCGACACGGTAGTGCTAGCGAACTTTGAGTTCTTTTCGTCGGTGTTTAAAGAAATCAAAGTGAGTGTCAGTGATAAGTATCCAGTCAAGGCGAACGGGTGGAAAGAACTGGGAACGTATGTGGCGAAGAATACGAGGGATGTTCAAGCTTTCTTGGTTGAAACCCCTTTGATATGGGCACGCTATATCAAGGTGGAGATCTTGAGCCATTACGGAAACGAGTATTACTGCCCGGTGAGCTTGTTGCGAGTTCATGGAACCACGATGATGGAGGAGTTTAGACATGAATCGGCTGCTAGGGGTGGCGAAGATGATGTCAGGGAGGATGTTGTGCCCGAGGCTGTCGCTGAACCCGTTAAGTCGGCGGATGCTGAAGAGGAGGCAGGCACGGTTATGGAGTCTACTAGTAGTCACGAAGAAACTGCGACTGGGGTTGTTAGCCAATCCGGAAACAGCGATATACCTCTGGAGGCACCGAAATCTAGCGTCAGTGAGGTGACAGAGGTCAACAGGACTCCGAGTTCGTCCATCACGACGTCTTATGAGCCCTGGCAGTCTACGAACAGACGTTACTTATTTCCGATGGAGATGCCTAGTTGTCCAAAAACCGTTAAACCAAGACCCACGAAGGTGTCAATACATCATCCCCCTCCGCCACAGGCCCCATGGTCAGCAGGGTCGGACCCCTCGGAAACACCGGTGAGCAAACAAATTTCTGTGCCAGCATTCAGCGCAACTGTGGTTTTGTCCATCCCGCCATCCCCATCAGCTGCCTCAGCAAAGCAAGAGACGGGAAACAGTATCAGGTCTGTGGCGTCAAAGGGTCAGGAAGGATCAAAGCCATCCTCCCCGCAACCCCCAACGGCCAGTCCAACTACCCAAGAGAGTTTTTTCAAATCTGTTCACAAGAGACTCACACATCTGGAATCCAATTCTACACTCTCCCTTCAGTATATTGAAGAGCAGTCACGCCTCATGCGCGACACATTTGCCAACATGGAGAAATCTCACGTTTCAAAGATGGAGCGTCTGCTGGAAGCAGTGAACTCCTCCGCTTTTACAGATCTCAAAACCTATGTATGTGTCCTTGACTTTTTCCTTGAACATCTATCTAACCTCAGCAGAGAGATAAATATGACCAACTCTGGCAATCCACAGTCTTAGCCCTCGAAGCCCACCGCTCCCATTCAGAACGCGAGATGCTTGCCATAAGCACACGTCTCTCCTTCCTTGCCGACGAGGTCATCTTCCAAAAACGAATGTACCAGCTGAACACCCTCCTCCTCGTCATCACAATCGGCGTCGTGATCTTCTCAAGAAACGATAGACTTGCCATGCCACTTGGCCGACATCTCCGCACTCACAGCACAATACGTATTTTTGAGAGCCCGCCAACTTCACCACAGCCAGAAAATCCTATAATAAGTATGAAACGGAATAATAGCGACGATTCAATTGATAATCTCGGAAGTCCGATTTCTCCACCGACATCGAGGGAACAAAGTCCAGTGGTGGGTACGGAGAGCGCTAGTGCGGGCTCCCCTCCAGCGCCAAAGTATAAGGGCGAGAGGAGGGGTTGGATCCATCATTTTGGACCAAAACTGAAGGCGGAAAATAGTAATAGCAGAGGACGTCGGTGGCAGAGGCAACCGAGTCCTCTCGCGGGAGATGGGGAACCTGGGGAACCTGTTTATAATGATGGAGGGTATTATGAAGGGGAGACGGCGAGTGAGGCAAGTTTTGATGAGAATGGAAAAGTGGAAAGTCCGTTACTCAATGGTTCATGACAAGTGAGTTGGTTGGTTTTGCATAAGCATGGCGTTTACGATTGCGTTTTGACGAGGATTCTTGCTTGAGAGCGTTGTTTTGCTGCTGCTGCGTTCTTTCTTTCTTAGGGTGATACCAATAAGGTGAGGGTTGAGTTTTTTTCTTTCAGTTATAAGGGAGTTTGGATAGGAGATTGTATAGGATGTAGGAATTCATTGAGGTAAATGGGTGAATATACCAATTTGTGGAAATTATAGATAACGGAATCTCCGGAGTGAGTTCAACAAAGTTCCGTGAATGAAGGGTTGGTTTGCCTAGATGGATGATGCTAGAGTCGCCAAACTTTTGTAACACCAGATCGCGATGACAATGCATGTATCTCTTTTGTGATTCGCCAATGGGCTGATTGGATGGATTCAGAAAGTTTGGGTGAGATATGGGCCCCGGCTTCAATACCAGTGTACAACTCTCGGTAGATCCGCGTGATCTACCTGTTTGCGCCCTCATTCACTGCCATCATCAGAGTCATCCATGCACACGAACAGATACAATCGTCATGAGGTATATCGCCATCAATTCCCTGGCCTCACAAAATAACACCCCTCCCCAAAAACCCATCACCTAACTGTCGTAAAACAACTGCTTGTACCGATGTGTCGCATCTACAACTGCGTCCGCAACATTGTAATCTACCCAGATCATCAGTCTTTATCCCGCATAACCAAAAGACGAGAGATAAAAACCCACCAACATCCGGTCCAATATCCCAGCTGGTAAGCACCTTCACCTCCAAGTTCGGCAGGACCTTTCCCACCAGCTCCACGCCGTTCCCGACTGTCAGACGGTCATCCTGGCGGCTTGTCAGTCTAGGGAAGCACGGGACCGGGGTAGTGGTGGTGGGGGTACACGTGTGAGGTGTAGGTTGATTAATCCGCTAGCATCGATCACGGCGTTTTCGTCCTGGAGCTTGGTGACTTTTCCGACGATGCGTACGGTGTGGTTGACGAATTTTTCTAGATAGGAGGCGTTGATGCGCGGGGTTTGGTCGGACATTGTGGTGGTGCGGTTGCTGGAGGACGTGGATGAGTTGAGGCGTGTATAGTGTGGTGGTTAGGGATGGGCTTGTCACGTGTGGTGTTGGGTGAAGGTTGTGTAGTATGTATAGTACACAGATATCTACATGATTTACAGATCCGCCTTTTCCTCCTCCGGCGGCGTAGTTTCCTCCTCCGGCGGCGTAGTTTCCTCCTCCGGCGGCGTGGTTTCTTCCTCCGGCGGCAAAGTCTCTTCCTCCGGCGGTGACGGCGACGTACTCTCCTCCCCCTCACCCTCACTCATCCCCAACCTCCTCCCCGTAAAAAGCATCGTATACCTCCTCCCCACAGCCCCCTCAGGATCTACACACTCCCTCCCCCATTGTTCACACTCATCCCTAACCCTCACCAGCAGCTCATGCATCGTCCTCAACGGCTGCTTCGACATCCCCTTCTTCACCCCAAGCGTAACACTAACTTTATACCCTTTCTCCATAAACTGCCGTACCTTCTTCATCCTATGTCCAAGATCGTGCTCGGAAATCGCCCAGCTCAATTCAACCTCTTTCGTGATAAGGTGCGGGTTCTTCTCCTTCTTTAATTTCCGCTTCTCTTTTTCATTCTGGAACCGAAGTCGTTCGAATTCTTCAATGTCGGTCTTGGATTGGACTCTACAAATTAAGGGAATGTCGACGGCTTCGGGGTTCACGCATACAACGTGGTATTGGGATCGGTCGATGCTGTTGAGGATGCTGGTGAGGGTTACAGTGCCTTGAAATTGCCCGTCTTTGTCAATGTAGTGAACCGTGGACGCCGGGATGTCTTCGTCCATTACTCGCCGTTTGGATTGGGAGGGGGTTACGACGGGACGCTCGCGAAGCGCAGCGTAGGTTCGGTGGAGGGGAAATGGCCGTGGGGAGAGGAGGAGGGTGAACCGTGGGAGGGGTGGTAATCGGGGTGGCATCTTTTTGGTGAAAGTGGTGAGGGAGACGAAGCTTGAGTTGCTAGAGGTTTGGTGAAGACTTGGCATGGGGGCGAGTGAGTGTTGGTGTACCCGTGCATGGAAGGGATAACTAATTTTCGGTATGAGTTTATAATATTGTAGAGCGGTCCATACTCTGGAGGTCTAGTGGTGTTATGCTGATGTTGTGATGAGATGTAATTTGTTCGAGTGACTTGATGTGAATCCCGAATTTCTACTCCTTCCTTCTCGCTCTATCACTATCACCACCACCACAACTACCACCATCACAATTACTATCACTACTGTCATCGCTCTATCACCACCATCACTAGTGCCAGGTGAGTGCTACCTTTGGGCTCTATTTTGGTCTTGTCTAATTGAGTACACAGAAACGAACCGAAACGGAACGAAACGAAATACAATTGAGTTATCTCTCATGATCTGATCCACTGGCAACTGTTCAAACTGTGTCATCCTCTGCCACTTTGGGGTAACGTTGAGAACCATCTTAAGACGATGCCTCCTCTGTCTGCAATGCCTCGTCACAGCATAGGTATGCAAACAATGATATCCTAAAGTGGTATGATGAGCAAGAATAGCTTTAGATGGAACGAGAGACAGGACTCGGGGAATGCTATATATTCTCACACATTGTACCCTTCGCTATGCTGCGAAGTTGGACAAAGACTGGCTCGAGAGGAGGCTGCAAACGATCGATTTGAACCGGACGAGAGCTGGCTGCAGACGGTCAATTTGGACTGGCCATATTTCAATAGCTATACAGTACTACCGGTGAGTACTTACCTATATAGAAGCTACCGCGATGTAGCCATGGTATTAAACGTTGTATTACATACTAAAAACCCATAACAGACGAAGCTAGAATAGATCGGAACCCCCAACCAGATGAAATAAATCAAAGAGCGGGTTTATACCACAGACCAAGCAAACTCAAAGAAATGCACTCCGCCTCCAAACGACCGTAACGAGAAACTACTTCTCTCTTTGTGTATTACACGTGGCACACAACTTGAAGAGTTACTCATCGTCATCCGACTCCAGATTGATGATATCTCTATTTGCGGTCCAGATACTCCACTTCTCATTTAACCATTCGTGTAGCTTCCAATTATACCCTCTGCACTCATAAAGCACCGACTCCATCGAAAAGCGGCCATCATCAATCAGCTTCAGCACATCAGCAGGCTCCATCGTTTCACCGGGTTTCAAAAACCCCCGGCTCTCCATAAAATCTCTACCCCATTTCACCCCCTTCAACCCTGAAAACCCTTCACTCCAGCACTGCTTGGTCGAGGAAGGGATTTGCTCCCATTCACCAGGTATAAGTGCCCGTCTCGTTTGTAAGTATTCTCCCATATAGACCCAGTGGTTTGTTGCACGCTTGCAAAACACAGGAACCAAGCGATGGTGGTCGTCTTTGGGTCCTGGGGGTTGTTTTCTTCGGGAGCAGGGTAGTAGACAACGCCATGAGCACCTGGCTTCTTGGGTAAGTGGGGGTTCCATTTCGGGTCTTCGCAGTGATAGATATTGATTCGATGATTGTTGTTTAGCGCTTTCTCTACAGAGACCTTGCACTTGACATTTTGAAATCCACCGCCAATAAATTTGGAAAGAAAAGCATGAGTGAAACCAAGAGGAAGGAGTGGAGGTTCATGGTTGGGAAATGAAAAAGGCGGCCAGACAGTTATAAGTTCGTGGGCATAAGCCTTACGGTCGGGGTTAGCAGAGGAAGCAACAGCTTTGTTCCACGATGTGGGTGCTTGCCATGGCGTGAGAGGGGCAACTAACTCGACGCTCTGAGAGCGCGTGGTACGAGCACGAACTGCCGGACGGGAGTATAGATCGTCATTATCACTCTCTGTACGTTCACGTTTAATGCGGCGAGATGGGGGCGATCCTGCCGGTGGAGCTGCCGATGCTACCACTACAGCAGGCTTATAACGATGCAAGGTGTTCTCATCACCACTATCAAGATCAACCCAGCAGGTTGGCTGTCTTTGCACGAGTGTTCTCGATGTGCGTGTCCGCATCTGTGTATGTGCTCGTTGAGCATTAGCTTGTTGACGATGTCGTGTAGGGGCATCGCTATTTGAACCATGTTCCTCGTACGAGTCGTTATCTGGCTGGAATGGCTTGTCGTCATCAGAGTCAAGTACAGCATTACGGCGACGTCGTTGTGGCGGTGCCAAGTCTTCATCGTTCTCTCCGTCCGCATTCTCAGCCTCGTCTTCGTGGCCATATGTCGCAAGTGTATCATAAAGTCTTCTATCAAAAGAGTGCGGCTCTAAAAGTCGGACTTGAAGTCGCAATCGCAATCGATCATCATCCTCACGTTCGAAAAACTTCACTAAATCCTCTGGACGGAAACTATTCTTGAGATGGTTCCCCATATCGTATTGGCTTTGTGTGATAACCCTTCTATGAAGGAGAATCTGCCTTCCCCACGCCTTAGAAATTATATGCGAAGCCCAGTCAAGTTTCTGCTTTCCAGTGAAATTCCGCCGCCACTGAGCCAGTGAAAGGTAACCACCATTAATTGGGAGATTGACGGCTTTGTAGTTGCCCATGTATTTCCACTTGTTATGCTGAAAATGTACAAATAGCGGGTAGACGTGGTCGTGGGTAGCTTTATTACGGAAGACGGTCAACCCTCCTCGATCGCCCGGGTTGCGGGGAAGCCAATGATTGAGCTCGCGTTTGAGGCAGATGTAATATTCGGAGGAAAGACGGAACGGGAAGGATTTGTTCTTTTGCGGGCTTGGCCAGGTCTCCTGCGGTCCTCCACCCATAACACTTGATATATGCTTCCGGGTCCATGTTCGATGTACATCTGGTGCACAAGCAAATCTCTCGAGGGCGGGTCGGAGATTCTGAATGGCTTCCTCGACGGTGGTAGGATTTCGAGAGGCTGTGCTGGAGACAGAGGTAGCAACTGGTCTACGCGCCGCAGTGACAGGAATCGATCTTGCTGGTGCCAATCCAGGGCCATCGGATAGCTCGATATCAACATTAACATCGACACCGACACCGACACAGTGATCATCGTCATCGTCACCGGCATGGGCTTGTAAATCTGGAAATAATGGTGTATCTGAATCGATATCCATGCCATCAACAGAGCCATTGACATCTTCCGTAACCGGAATCACACTCTCTGCCGTCGTCGTCGCCGTCGCCGCCGCCACCGCAGAGCTATCCACACTAACCACACTCTGTCTTTCAGCAGCTACCACACTCCGTCCCCCAGCAGCCACGCTGTCCCTCTCCGTCGCCGCAGACGTAGCAGAGCTCCCCACATTAATCACGCTCCGTCTCTCAGCAGCCACACTGTTTCTCTCCGTCGAACCATGAGTACTCATATGCCGGCTCTTTCTCCCCAATCCACGCATCTGAGTCGGCCCTGTATCTGGCTCGGCCTTCACTTCCGACTCGAAATTCTGCCTCAACCCTCTCTCGTAGAGGGCACAAAGGCGCGCCTGCGCGTTCGCAAGACACGTATTGAGGCTGTGAATTTCTCTTTTCACGCTATCAATCTCCTCGCGGAGTAAAGCCGGGATGTATGATGCAGAGGCGGATGTACCATGAGAACTGATAGGTGAGTGGTCGGGTTCATTTTTGAACGATGGCGTAGGGCGGGGGTTGCCAGACACCAGTGTACGAGGTCGCGGCGAGGCCTTATTGGTATCTTCGTGCTTCACGAGAATTGTGTCCTCCTCCTCACTTTCGGAATCGCTTGAGAGTTCGATCAATCGAGGCATGGTGTGCTACTGCAGTTGGAACTTAGAGATTCACCGACCTATAGTTGTAGTCTCGATAAGAGTATTGGTAGTGCACGATATGTAGCTGCGAATTATTCAGGACTTTGTTCGATGCAGGGCCTAGGTTGGTTGAGGTTAGGTTGATGCGATGAGAAGCGGCGTATGCAGCTCTGCCCCTTGTTTCAGGATACGCGGGGTAGACGACCCCGCGCGTTTACTACAATGTATTATACTGCGTCACCAGCAGAGCTCCCTCCCTCCTCCTCAAACGCATATAAAGAACGACATTTGCACAAACATACAACAGACCGCTTGTTTCAATTTCAAATAACTGCTCTATCTTCTAGCGATTATGGTTGACCGACCCAACAAGCCTAGTACTCTCGCCGTCTCCCGCGACATCGGACATGCGTCTGGCGTTATACTAGGGAGTGACAGAGTTAAGGTAAGACATGTGAACCGGCTATATTGGTTTGCGAGAGTAACGTTAATATCTGTAGCTTTCCCTCCCGTCCGGTGAATCGGCAACGATTCTTTTCTATGGAGCTACCGTCATTTCCTGGATAGCCGGAGGCGAGGAGAGATTGTTTCTTAGTGACAAGGCAAAGCTCGGTATGTGCTCTGGTGCGTTGTGCATAGTATTTGCTGATAGTTTGTAGATGGAACAAAGGCCGGTATGGCAAACCATTCTAACCCGTGAATTCTTTCTCTGACCCGCATAGTGAGAGGTGGTGTCCCGTTGGTGTTTCCGGTGAGCTTCGTATCCGTGGTGCACGATGGCACACAGCTTACTGTCTGTGCAGGTATTTGGAAAGACTACCGAAGGACCGACAGCTTCGCTTCCGCAGCACGGTTTCGCCCGAATTACAAAGGTGCCTCCCCAATTCCACGGCTAATCCACGCGCGCTCACAGGCTAAAAAACTACAGTGGGAGGTCCTCGGAAAAATCGACGAAAGCGAGACCTCTGTCCAAGTTGACTTCGGCCTCGGACCCGAGAATCTCGATGTGGACACCCGAAAGCAATGGCCCTTCGACTTTGGCCTCATCTATTCTGTTGTCCTCAGTAAAACTGCTCTCGAAACTAAGCTTGTAGTCCGCAATGAGGGTAGTCAGTCTTTTGACTTCAATGCGCTCTTCCATACGTATCTGTGGGTTCCGGTTAGTTTCACCTTGCAGCTCGTGTAGCGGCGTTGGTTGACCGGAAATAGGACGTTACCACTGTTGCGGTCGACGGTCTCAAGGGCATAACCTATAAAGACAAAGTTCAGAAGGGTGCACAAGCAACTGAAGAGCGAGATTTGCTTACCGTTGACTGCGAGGTTGACCGTGTTTACGCCAGGGTTCCAGGAACAGTCACCGTTACATGCGGAGAGAAACCTCTGTTCAAGATCGAGAAATCAAATTTGGATGATGTGGTCATTTGGAATCCTTGGGAGGGTTCGTCTGGCATGGCTGATTTTGGTCCTGTGGATGGATACAAGAATATGCGTGAGTACATACAAAAATATATACCTTGAAGTGAGTGCTGTTGCTGACAGATGTACGAAGTTTGTGTCGAGGCTGGCGCCGTGTCTTCGTGGCAGACTCTCGAGACGCAGAGCGTGTGGGAAGGCGGCGTCACGATCAGCCTGTGACTGAATGGTGGCCTTCGGGCTGGAACCGAGGTTATGGATGATGGCTTTGGGACGGTAAATGTCAAGTTATGAATTTATGATTGGATTGTTTCCCAGTAATGAGAATAATGATGGTTTTCTCATGCATCGTAACCCATATCCAAACCATAACTAAACCACCTATTCGTACATGATTTTTGATATCGATCCCGGCGAATTTATCTCATTACTTCTTCCCTTTGCCATTGGGAATGCCCTTTCCGCTTAGTTTCATACCACCTTCAAAGCCCGGCCTTGAGGGTTTCTTTCCGCCCTTTTTCCCACCTGACTTGCCGCCCTTCTTTGCGCCGCTCTTTTTACCACTCTTGCCAGCCTTTTTCTGATCCTTCCTAGCCTGGATGTTCTCTTCACGCTTCTTGACCCGTAGACTCTTGGCTTTTGCTTGACCGGCCAATCTCTCATTCCTGATAATACGATTAGTAAATAGTGATATTTAGTGTCAATTAGAAAATGAACGTACCATTCAGTTGAAGATTTCCGTTTTGTGGCCTCCTGTCGCTTTAGTGCCTTCTTGAGCAGCTTCTCGTCGTCCTTCACCTTCTCACCAGTCGCCTGTTTCAGCGCCTTACTCCACTTCTCCTTTTCTACCACTACTTCCTTCTTCACCTCACTCATATTTTCTATTCGTCGTTTCTTAGCCTCGGTATGTTTCAGCTGGCCCAGAATATCTCTTGGGCCTGTACGCCGCTTCTCCTTCTTGAAGTCTGTAAGGCTCGCATCAAGTTGATTTCCGTCGTCAAACATTACACGGCCGAACGAGAAATTCTTGACGACAGTGACGGGATTAGGGGTGGGGTTGGTATTTGTGGCTGAGGGAGTGGGTGGTGCGCCGCCTTCTTCGGTGGAAAGCTTTGCAACAAGTCGTGCTGCCTTCTTACGTTCCTTCCGTAGCGCTTCCTTTTTACGCCGCGCCTCCATTAGCTCTTGTCGTGTACGCGCTGAGGAACCATCGATGTTGTCGGCTTTTCGGCTGGCACGAAGGGCTTCAATGCGGGCGGCGAGACGCGCTCGTTGCTCGGCGCGCGCGGCGGGTGAGAGGGTGGGTCTTGGGGGCTTTTGGGCAGCAGGCGCAGGAGTGGTAGGCGCGGGGGTATCGGCGGGTGAAGACTGCTCGGTAAGGTCGACAAAACCGTTGATTTGGATTGGCTCCCCCGCATCCTTCATTTCGTCATCGTCATCATCATCATTGTCGGAGGTTATCGCTGGTGCGGGTGCGACCTCGGGGTCCGGGGCGGCGGCTGAGGGCTTTCCTTTCTCCTTTTTCTGCGCGGGAGACTTTGCAGGGGATTTTGCGGGTGTGGATTTCTCAGCTGTGTCGTTGTTGTCGCCGTTGACTAATGTCGCAACCTTCTTGGGAGTAGGAGGCTCCTTCAGTTTCTTCTCCTTTTTTGACTTCTTCTGCTTTGGTTGTTTTTCCACCTCTGCTACCTCTACCTCTACTTCCGCTTCGTCACCCTCGTGTGGCCGTTTCTGCTTTTGCTGTTGTCGGAACTCTGCTGCTGTCGTTGCTGAGTCCGGGTCTAGCTTTGCTTTCTTTGCCCGCTTGCTCTCTTCTTTCGTTTGCTTCCGCTTATTCCATTGGCTCTGCCGTTGCGCACAAGAGTTAGTACAGGGAAGCGAGAGAAGAGAGAGAGCGTGAGGGGGATACGAACGCTATTATCACCTTCGAAATATTTGTTGGCGGGAATTAGAGACAGCAATCCTTCGAACGCTGAAGAATGGCTTTTCAGCCTCTCCTGGGGATGGGTAAGCGATTGCAACAGGAATGGGTTGCGGGGGTGGTAGGAACCTCGATGTCAGCCATTGCGTCGTGAATCGTGGGTAGTGGTGGGAATAATGTTCGGCGCCGAGTATGTGATGATTCCTGAGGTAAATTCCCAAGCCGCATCATCACGTGAGAGGCCCAAGATTTCAAACTTATTTCATGCTAACGCAATTAGGTTTGTGCGTGCGACAATGAGCCTGAGTGAACTGTGGTGATTCATCTTGGTTGGACTGTTTCTTTCTATGATGATATTTTTTGATCTACAACCTTGCACACAGATATCATCCCTTTGTGTGCCTGTAAGGCGATATAATACATGTATCCCCCTCCTCTCCCACCTATGCCGACTTCGCAGGCTGTGTCTCCGTTGTTTCCGCTGCCTCCGCTGCCTCTGCTGCTTCCGCCGGTTCCTATAAACCATTAGCAGCGCCCTCATTTACACATCAGACGTGAACCCCCCTCCAAGACAGCCATCGGCGTATAAAGCGGGCCGTTCCCACTCAAATCAATCTCCGGATCCTTCACGGCCAAATTGCTCGCCTCCTCCCATGCATAAAATCGCTCGGTAAGCACATGCTTAATCGCCCTCTGCGTGCGCCTAACGGTCTTGTCCCTCTCCCCGGCCTCATAGTCTCCATACCCCGGCTTCAGCCGCTTCCGCTCCATTTTCTGTGTAGCCATAATATTGCGTTCACGCACACACACCCACCACAGACGGTGCAGGTCTTCCCATGATTTCTGACGTAGCTCTTCAACGCTCCATGCACGCCCTTCGCAGCCATCAGTAACCTCCTCAATCCCAGGCGAAGGGTAATATACCGTGTTTGTCATCCTCTTCGGGTGTGGGGAGTGCTTTCTTGTCATGGAAGAACCCCCATAGTCCGTGGTCGGGATCCGTCTCGACCTGGGTGTGCCGTGCGGGGTCGACGACTGGCTGTGGGAGCCCGTATTTTTCGACGCCGAGAGGCTCTTTGTGGGGTTGCCGTCGGACTGCAGAGACACCGCGGTTTGGGTTGCGGTCGCGGGTGATGCGTCGAGGGAATTGGGTGGCTGCGGAGGTGTGGAAACCGCTGGAGGATGTGTTGCGGGGGAAGAGGAGCCGCAGTGTAGGACGGGAGAGCGACATGGTTGTGGTGTGGTGGTGGAGGTGAGGTGAAAATATTAGGACTTCTAATCAGAGTAAATCACGTGAGTAGCTAACTAGTGCTGTGTCACGGAGCTCTGTGCTACCATCGAGAGAACATTGTAAGGGCAATGCTCAAGATTGCTATATTCAGCTCACCATCTCCAAATAGCTGTGTTATTAGAATTTAATAGATGTGTTTGGAAGCCTCGTTTCTCTAAATAAGTAAACCATAGGTATTTATCGAGCACTAAGTATTTGATATCGATAGGATTCAGCTATATTGAAAATAACTACATAATTGTCAAATTTCCGTACAAATCAAAGACAAGAAGCGCTATTTAGGAGGTCGACTTATTCCGACTCTTGAAGTTGTTGCCTTCTTACTTGTACATAGTATGTAGATATGTAGGACAAGCTGCTAAGTGGTAATGGCTTTCAGAATGGTTACTTCAGAACCGAAAGCCAAAGGTATTTAAACGTCTCCCTTAGTTCTCGTATTTTCCAACCAGTACTATAGACATTTGGTACCTAGTACCAACAGACTGATACAGGTTAGTTATATTGTGAAAGAAGATAAAGTTATAGAAGGGGAATCATCATACCTCCAAACGTGAGCCCCACTATAGCAGATCTAGACTGTATTGTTTTGAGTTGAACTTGGTGTCACCATCTTCTGAGCGGTTGTCTGCATAGGATTAGCGCCCTCCTGTGCAATATATGTTACCCCAAGTCCCTCGGTAATTATGGATCCGCACCCAGTTGCGTAGGAGACGCACCATCTGGGTAGCTGTCGACGGGTCTGTCGGGGTCACTCCTAATTCTCGAAGTAGTCGGAACATTTCAACCGCCTGGAAAGGTAAAATACACCTGGATTCCATTACAAGGTTGAGTAGAGGGTAGGTATCGGTAGCTGCGCCTCTCGCAATGAGCATGTGGACGACATTCTTGTTGCCAGTCACCGCCGCAGTTCCCAAGAGGGGGAGTGGCTGCGCCTGAAAGAAGTACATGGGGCAGATTGTTTCGATATGCAGACCATAATCTAGAAATCGTTCTAGTTTTGGGGCATCGTCACAGCATATGGCTTCGAGAACGGCATCGCCGCCGGAGTGGACTCTGTATAGAGTGCGGTTGAAGAGGGAGTAGAGCAGGTGACTGGTTCGGAGGAATGAATTGAGGTCTCGAGGGTCATCGAGGTTATCTCCGACAAAGTGCAGGAGCTCGTTGGGAAGTGTGAGAAGCGACATGGTGGGAATGGGTGACAGTAGGTAAATGTTGTTCTCGGCGGTTGCTGAATGTTGTTCTCGGCAATAGTAGGGATGAGAGGAGGTAGTGTTTGGGTTGTAGCCTGCGGTTTAAATGTGTTTGAATTCTATCTAAACTCTAATGAACGCATGGTAACTCACTCGGGTACCAATCTCTGTTTATCTGTTCCACACCTTAACCATTCCACCATATCGCTCCACCCTTTCCCCCTTTCATCGAACAGTTGTATTCTGTTGTTTTCTGTGCTCCTCCTTGTGCCATATACTTGCACACAGTCACCATCATCAAGGAAGTGGCCAATACCACATATACAACAACAATCAAAATGTCAAAATCCCCTCCTAACTATACCGGTGTTCTTCAATCCACAGGCAGCACTAACCCTCTTTACCACCAACCTACCCCTTCTCTAAAAAGTCGGACACTTGATGAATTCTTGTCGCTCTGCGCCTCAGCACTTGTAATTGCGTCCCCCTGTCATTGCCTTATTATACTGCTAATATCTTACCTCTAGAATCTAAATTTGGTAGAGCCACAGACACTGGATGAATTCCTTGCGCTCAAGAAATTAACCTCCGTACACGCTCCAATTCGGACTCTTCTGCTTCTACTGCTGATAAACGGGTTAGGATGGCAGGACCGAAACCTCGGAGAACATATTCCGTTATGATATAGCGCAGGACGTTAGATATGAACGTGCTACGAGAGCACATCTGGATCTATTCGAGAAGGGTATTGGGACAAATCCCTATCTCTTGATGAAACCAATGATTACGGGGTTTCCAGAGAGCAATGTGAGGGGATGCATTGATTTTGAGAGTCCACCACCGAGTCCACCACTGCCAGATGATTCAATGGATACCGGTTTTATGCCTATAGAACCGAAACTGGAATCAGAGAGACAAAGTTTGCCGAAAGTACTGGAGGTTCGGCCTACGCGTGTGCCAGTTAGTGATGATGGGAAGGCTCAAATTCATAACATTCATCCAGCTCGAATTGCGCCAGTTTATGATGATGGGGAGGTTCAATTTCAAAGCATTCTTCCAGCTCCAGTTGCGCCAGTTTATGATGATGGGAGGGCTCAATTTCACAGCACTCTTCCAGCTCCTGATGCTTCCCAGTTTCTGCCGTACCAGGCAGACCCCAAAACCATGGAAGAAAGTATTCAATGGAACCTTGAACTACCACCCCTAGTTGTGCCATGTGGTGATAATGTGAAGGCTCAAGTTCACAATATTCCTCCAGCTCCAGTTACGCTAGATGGTGATGATGGGAGGACTCAAGTCCACAACATTCCTCCAGCTCCAGTTGCTCCAGATGGTGATGATGGGAGGACTCAAGCTCACAACATTCTTCCAGCTCCAGTTGCTTCCCAATCTCTGCCGTACCATCCAGACCCCAAAACCATGGAAGAAAGCACTCAATGGATCCTCGAACTACCACCCTTAAAATTACCACAGCCATCACAACTACCTCCATCACTTCCATCACCGCCACTACCACCACCACCACCACCACCACCACCACCACCACAAGGATCAAACGCAAGATGCTCGTCAAATGAACGAACAGAGAGTCATGGAAGAAAATATTATAAAACAGAGCATTACCCAACGCCGCACGAAGTTTCGCGGACGTTAGACGGTTTGCGGTTGGAAGGCTCAGTGGGTGGCAACTACAACAGATCGCCCTACGAGATGCGACCAAGACCCCTGATATTAAACCTCTTCCCGGAGGGTTTAAATCCGAACTGTGCTCCAGAGTTACTACCAGATCGGCTGGCTCCGAGAAGCAGTGGAATGGACGCTTCTACAGACGGACGGGACAGCCATGCAAAGACTCCGCCATTGATTGTACCCCAGCCGCGCAGAGTGCCTTCCACACCTCTACTACCAGAGTCACATGGACGGAGCCCTTCAAGAGGCAATTCGACAAACAGCTGGGGTGGCCGTAATAGTCACAGGCCTGTCTATAAGCGCACTGGGGAAGTTGATACCTCCCCATATGATAGAGAAGAAAAGAAACCCATGGGAACTGAGCGGCAGAATACTCCTGTGGAAAGTCCGACCAGTGGCTACACACCACAAACTACAATGTGGCCGCATGGAGAGCCGCCTGTTCATCCTACACGAGTTGCACGCACATGGTCGTCTACGTCGCCGGTATCGAGTGTCCGCGGGAGTACACGAACTACTACCTCTGACCGTGCGACAACGTCCAATGAGCGGAGATATACACGACAGACTTCTTTGGATAGCCCAAGGGTTGCGTCTTCGAGAAACTATCAAACAGATTTTCCAAAAGGAGGTGATAGTTATCGTCCTGTTTACGAACAACGTCCGAAAATCCAATTTCTGCCCCCAGGGTTTGCACAGTCAATTTCGAATGCTAATGCCTTCGCAAGAAACGATTCCATATCTAGTTGGTGCAGGAACGACTCTTCCTACGAGAGAAACGCAGAACCTCGGATTGACGGCCGAAGGGGTCATTCGTCTCCACAGCCACCGAGGGGAACATCGCCTAGGCCTTCGTATGATAACTCAAGATTTAGAAATCCAGTAACCGACCGGCCGCTATCCAAGCAGCGCGGACTAACACAGGAACGCCTAAGCAAGACTTTGGATGATCGAGTAGGCGGGCATGATATTTACAGACCGAATTATGATGAGCAACGCTTGAAGCCCGTTGCAACATATAGACGGAGACGTGGTGCCACGATCTCTGACCACAGGGTAGCAGTGCCAGCAGACACCCCGAAACACGATAACACTGGTGAACGAACAAATGGCGGTGCGCCTTTCTCGCAGATACTTGCGCCTGCGATGCCAGACCGGCGAGGAAATCCACTTGCTAGGTCCTCTTCCATGCGCCCAGCACCACAGCCCATAAACGAGCGAGGACACGATGCTGTTGGGAGATCCAGCGGTAGCTCAACTATCGAACGCTTGAACAGAGCTCTCTCAGCAGGCCCCCATCCGCGCAGAAATCCGGGTCACAATGATAATACACGGAGAGCAAAGATGCAGCGCCCCATGGAGAAAAGACGCGAAGAAACACACTCTAAGGTTTTGGATCCAAAGCCTGCAGGGATTTCGAAACAACTGAAGCGGGAGGGGGATGGAGCGTGGAAGAAGGGAGATGTTACGACCCGAAGATAGAAGAGCGGCGGTGTTGAAGAAAGGAAAGATTATCTACTCTTTAACCATGGAAATTAAGTAGATGATTAAATAGCTTCTGGGAATACTGGCGTTTTTTGCGTTGTATCAATAAATGATGTTTGCTATGGATCTGATATTGCAGGCGCAACAAGCTGGTCGATATTTGCAAATGTCCGCTCAGCCGGGAGTAAACCTTTCTTCTCGAATACCGTCTTGTTGATAGTGTGTCTCTTCAAGGGCATCTTTGCCATGTGAAGCTCGTACCAGTTGAGATCTGTTACAGCTACGGTCGACCTGGGGGCTCATCAGCCGTGGGGGTCTAAATCTGAGCACAGATTGTCAATGCACAATCACAAACGAGGGTGCAATATATCTGGGGACTTGGTGTGAACCATTCGCTCCACCACCATTACCACAACTACAACCACAACCACAACCACGACTACAACCACTACCATTATCTTATCACCATCATCATCAGGTGGCAGGAGCAGTTGAATGCTATCTTGGAACTCTAATTCGACCTTATTTAATTAACTGAATACACAGAAACGAAGGAAAACGAGAAACGAAACGAAACGAAACGAAACGCGGAAAACGAAACAAAGAGTCAAAGACAAATAAAGACGTTAGCGTTCAATAGGCAAAATGGGGGCTTTGGAACAGAAGTAGTACTTCTTTGAACCCTCCCAGGTTATATCATCTACTTCTGGCGAGTTGTTCTGCTGGGGATTGATCCAAACTTGGTGATTCCAAGACGAAAGCTAAGGATGAGGGTACCTTCGGGAAAATGAGAAAGGGCTTTGGCTTTTGTGGGTAAGCACATTTTTATAACACCACACTAAAATTAATTCCCTGTCCAGTAGACACCAGACCCAGAAGTATAATGAGTTGTAACAACTTGGAGGCGGCAATGCAAGGAAAAATACTGTGACTGGCGGGTCGGGGTTTTACTTGCCATGACGAACGGAAATGCCACTCAATGTATACAGATTCATGCCTTTGAACAACCTGGAAGCATAAATGCAGGGTGATCTGGAACGGTACATGATTCTTCTGCTGAGGATACGTCCAATCGAGTAGGATCTTAGGATACTAACTAGTAGGGTTGAATGAGGGATTAATCGTCGGTAGGTGCGCTTGGAGTCTTGCAAAGTGGAGGAAACGCGCTGCTGGACGGTGTGAGGTTGAACTATAACTACCTAGGTACATAGCTTGATTGCTTAAATGATATGCGGACACCTAACCCTGCATCGACCGCATGACAAGTTAGCGCCCTATCATTGGCTCGCTTCAACTTAGCGTCGAACATATATCACCAACAGGGTCGGAACAAACGCGCATGCCGCACAGCACCCCCGCACCCCGCACGAGCGATGCGCCGCGGGGTGGCTCAGCGGATGATGATATAAAACGTTGTGTTTCTCCAGCAACAATCCGCATCCAAAGTCCAACTACCACCTAAAGAAAGACATGGCAGATCCATTATCGATTGCAAGCAGCATTGCTGGCCTCATCACTCTCGTGGGCTCATTGATACAATTGAGCTCGAGCTACGCATCCAATAACACCGATGACCTACTAGACAGATTACGTTTGCTAGACCAGGTTCTACAGAAACTGGAGTCTTTCCTCCGCTCAGAGGACACGGATAAATGCTTTCTAGACAAAGAATCTGTTCTTTTTCGTGCAATCAACAGCTGCCAAGAGAAGCTGGAGAATGTGTTTGACAAGCTGGAACGGACCTCGAGGAAGAGAGCGCTATATAGCCTCTCAGCAGGGATGAAGAGCTTGAAACGACCGTTTGTGGAGGAGAGTTATAAGGAACTGATTGCCAATCTGGATGGATATATTCAGACGTTCGAATTTTCGTTAAGCATCGATGGATGGTACAAATATTCTTGATATATAACATGTAAAAAAAGGACATTGCTAAACATGCAGAAGCGATCTTTTGTCTAAGACGTCAGCCGAAGTTTCGGAGATTCTGCAAAGTCAACGCGAAACCCTACTAAAAGTTCAAGAGTTATCGAGAGTATTTTCAGGCCTTTCCGTCGCGAAAGAAGAGGCGACAAAAACTTCTAAACAGATCCTGGTCATTCTGCAACTTATTTCGTCATTTTCTGATATTTTGAAGGATGTATCGGGCTTGTCCCGGTCTATTGGACGGGTTGAAAATATACTGGAAGGTGATTTTAGAATATTAGTTCCTTGAGCTACCAGGAGATCACTTGGGCTGATACAGTTTTCTTAGACCAGCAAAGAAAGAGACTCACAGACGAAGAAGTTGCTGAAAGGAAAGAAGTACTAGAATGGCTATCTTCAACCGACTTCACGAGTAGACATAGTGATATTCGGGCCTTAAAAACGCCCGGTACTGGAGCTTGGTTCTTACAGAGTCCAATATTCCAGCAATGGAGAGATAGTCGGCAGGGGTCCTGTCTCTGGTGTCCGGGAATACGTGGGCTTACTCTCTCAGAGTTGTGTGCGAATTCCCTGGCTGATCAGGCGTCGTATAGCTGGTGCTGGAAAAACAGTTATGACGCAGGTATACTGAAATCCATCGACGTTCATATACTAACTATTTTTTCCAGTTCGATAGTGATTGATCACCTTGCTGCTGTGTATCCGGAGTTGAATGTTGGAATTGCATACGTCCACTGCGATTACAAGGCAGAAGCACAGACACCCGCTGGGCTTCTATCATCATTGATTCGACAACTTGCTGAACAACTACCTGTGCTGCCACAGGAAGTCAAACTATTTCATGAGGCCTATATTGACGGAACCCGCCAGGCACGAATGCCAGCCTTAAAATCCAGCAGCGGTTGTGATGCGGAGGAACTCAGCCAGCTACTCCTTTCTGTCATATCGAAGTTTACAACAGTGTTCATACTGGTCGATGCATTTGACGAGTTACCGGAGTTAGACCATAATGGTCGACGGAGCAGAGACAAGCTGGCATCAGTGTTCAGAAGTATATCGGAGACAACAAAACTCTTGGTAACTTCACGGCCGCATCAGGATTTTGAGGGTCGATTTTTTATCGATTGCCCTCGCATCAATATCCGTGCAAGCCTTGAAGATGTCTGCTCTTATGTAGAGTCGAGTATGCAACAGCATCCGAATTTGCATACCCTCACTCTGAAAGATCCAGATTTGAAACGAGATATATGTGATAAAATCAGCGAAAATGCTGGTGGGATGTAAGTTGGGAAGTTTTCATTTAGTCTTGACTTTACTAGTCTATAGTGAAGGAATAACGGCTATGGCCAAATTCATTGACTGGGGTGATTTTGTTCACTGTTGCTTACAACCTCCCAGGTTTATTCTCGTCCGCCTGCAACTAGACCAACTCGGAAACCAGCGAAGCATAAGAAACGTGCGCAGAGCATTGAAAACAATCCCAGGTCAAATATCTGACATTTACGAAAACACACTCACCCGGATTCGCACCCAATTCAAAGACCATGCCAAGCTAGCAGTGCGATGTCTAGCCTGGATATTCCATGCCCACCGACCTCTTACCGCCGTCGAACTACAACACGCCCTCGTAGTAGAACTTGGCGATGAATCTCTCGATCTATCAGGAATCCACGACATCGATTTCCTACTAAGCATTTGCGGCGGCTTTGTCACACTGGAACACGAACACGGTACAATCCGTTTCGTTCATTACACCGTTCAAGAATTCCTTGCTTCCGTATCAGAAAGACTCTTCCCGGATGCTGGAGTTTTCATCTCCCAGACATGTCTCACATATCTATCCTTCCGCAGCTTCCAAACTGGCGCGATACGCTGTGATATACCAGGTGGACGAAAAGCTCTAACACAACGTCTAAAAACCCACCCCTTCCTTGACTACGCAGCACATTACTGGGGCAAGCACGCAAGGGGTGCTCCAGAACTTGATCGTTCCCTATTCAACATGATCCTACGCTACCTCTCAGACCGTAAACTCTCCTCCGTCTCCCAGCAACTCGTATACCTCGGTTCCCTCTTCACCTCTGGCCAATTCCGCTTCTCGCCATTACACGTCGCTGTTACATGTGGTTTGGACACAGTCACTCAATACCTCCTTAAAACTCACGACGTGAACATCCTCGACAGCCATGGAGACACGCCGTTACACTGGGTTGCAAGAAGGGGATATGCTAGCACCGCTAGATTATTGATACAGAATGGGGCGAGAGCTAGTCAGGTGAATTTTGCGGGGATTACGGCGTTGTTTTATGCTATTGATTGGTCAAATGAGGAAGTGCTTGGTGTAATGATGGATGCGGGATATGTCCTGGAGCATGAAGATATGGTCGCGATTGATAATGAGAGGATTAATGAGAGGGTGGATGATTTGTTGGAGTTGGCGAGGAGGTGTGGGTTGATGGCTACGTTGGTGGGGGCGGATGATGAGATGGAGGTTTGAGGGGGTGACGTTGGGATATGATGAGCCGGAGTACGGCAGCTTGTAGTGGGAAACCGCAAATGAACAAGTAGAGTTTGTCCGCTTTCTCGGTTCAACTTGAGAGAAAACCACGTACTCGAGTAGCACTTCTCAAATCCTAATCTCTAATCTAGATAGGTATGTAGCACCATCTGCACTCTAAAGGATCCAACGCCCTCAGGCCAACGTATCCTCACATTGTCAGATCTTGGTGCACTTAGCAGCCACTTCGAAACGAAATGAACTAACTGTAGTATCATTGCTATAACACGTGCCCAGAGAGTACCCAGGACAACCACTGAATGAAGATTGTGAGGTTCTCTCAGGCTCGACTTCTCCTGATAACTATAAGGAGGTGTATGAAAGGGGAGGAAAGGGAATGTACCCAACGTGCCAACAATTAAGGTGGTAAGACACGTTGGGGACAAGGGAAAGGAAGTGTGAAGTGTGGAGAGAGGGAAGTGGGGGAGATGAGGGGGTTTATATAATAGAGGCGTCAAAAGGCGAGTGTCGGCGAAAGTTGGGAAAGAACGGGGAAAGTGAGTGCTAGACTTCGAGCTACCACCATTCGCACGTACTGTACTTTTGGCAGTAGGATTCACAAGATGTCACGCGGTAGTTGTAGGTGTTAAAAGGTTTATGCAGTCCTATCATTTCCTTTTGGTGTATCTTAAGCATCAGAAAGCAACATGGCGCAGCGGAAGCGCGCCGGGCTCATAACCCGGAGGTCCCTCGATCGAAACGAGGTGTTGCTATCTCTTTTTGTGGTTTATTTTTAAATTTAGGAATGAGGTTGAGTTCGGTCCCTGTTCCCCGCAGTTTCTTTTCCGGTACATACTAGAGGAAAATATAGGTATTTGATCTATCCAAGCTACAAACACGCCTTATCTAAGCAATTATCAACAAGTATCTCGAACCCCCCCAAAAATCTACACCGCTACCAACGCCGTAACCTCATTACATAGCGCTTTATCCACCGTAATCGTCTTCACCTTGCTCTTCTCCTTCAGTACCTTCTCAGCTTCGAGGGCCGCCAATGTATCCCTCAAATCACTTCCCTCTGGAACGCAATAATATACCAATGCAAGACTTAGCGTCAACGCCTTTATGACCTCTGCACTCCCAGTTTCTTCCTTCAATGCCTCTACGAAACTTGCTGCCAGCTCAACTAGTGCCTCATCCGGCAGTACTTCCTTGTTCTTTGTGCTGCGTTCTTTTTGTACATGTGACGCGAGGAGGAATGCGACTGAGCTTGCGGCGACTCGGAGATGTGGGTGCTCGGTGTCAAGGAGGAAGGTAGTTATTAGAGTGATTAGAAGCGGGAGGAGAGGGGGTGAGACTAGGTGTGAGGCGAAGAGGGGTGAGGTGAAGAGGTTACACACCGCCTGTGTGGTAACCAGGCGGAGGTTATAGGGGACGTTTTCTTCCGCCGTGGCATAGCGGAGCATGGTCGCGATGGTGGCGTTGTCTATGAGTCGTTAGTACAGATCCTATCAATGGATGCGAGAATGGAACCTTTTTCTTCAGCAAACCATCCGCTAACACGCGGGTCCGCGAGGGAGGCGCGGAAAAGGTCAACCAGAGGGAATAGTGTACTCGAGGGAAGTGTGGAAAAACTGTTTTGAAGAAATGTCGCCCATTTTGATTCATTGGGGACTGGAGCATTGACTGCGCCCTCGGCTGCTCGGTGGCGGAGGAACTGTACAAGAGATTGGACGGTAGAGTCGTCAGCAGTCGCTCCGAGCTTGGTAACTACTTTGTCTAGTGGTGGGACTTTATTGAATACAACTGGATGAGTGGATGCATTGTAGGCTTGGTTGAGAGTCGTAGGTATGCTCAAATTCATATGGGGGTGAGCTGCGGCAGGGAATTAGCTTTCCATGGGTTAAATACCAGACATGACATACCTGGATAAGTCACTTGCATGAGCAAATCTACTTTCTGCTTGAGTTCATCCGGTGATGCACCCTTCCACTCATCCAGCTTCTCGCCTCTCGACCAGGTAATAAACGTTGGGGTGGTGGAAATCTGATACTTTTCTCCAATGTCTCGTTGAATGCTAATGTCAACCTTGACAAACGTCCCCCTCTCATCCGCAGCCAGTCGTTCGAAATGTGGGTATACCACCCGACAAGGGGGACATGTGGCGGAAGTGAAAAACACCACTGTGCATGGTGCACTCCTGATGACATCCTGCAGCTCCTGGACCGATGCAATAGCCTTGACTTTCGCTGCTTCCGCAGCCCTCGGTGGCTCCGGGTGCGCAGTCGTAATCGGCCGTAGCTGCCGCTCCAGCGCCGGCCGCATCATCTGCCCAAATGGCGTGTTCAAGACTTCTTGCGGCAAATTCTTGATTTTCTCCGGGATCCCAACGCCACACAGAAACATGGCGAGATCCGCGGTAAAGTTGTTGCAGTTATGGAGAAACAGGTCGTAGGATTCCGGGGTGTACTCTAGCCGCATGGAGTCGATATACTCAAGTACGACTTCGTCAGGCAAGGAGGTGGTCCCGAGGGGAACTATCTCCATTGGAGAGCCATGATGAGTCTTCCCGGGAATGCTGGATTGGATCCCATGGCCGTAGTACCATTCGTAGCCCCCGATTACTATGGATGTGTGGTAAACTGCGTCGATTTGGATCCCGAGAAAACTCATGGACATCTGACAGAGATGTCAGTGATGATCAAGATAATTGGTGTTGGTTGATTTCACCTGTCTGGCCAAACCTAATGGAATGTAAGCGTGGGAAAAAGATGGATGTCAGCTGAGGAGTACCTTGAGAGAGATCGTAAACATAAAGTTCAACTTGACGTTCCGCCATTATCATGCAACAGTTGTAATCCGAGTTGGAATTTGATAGATACAACTATGAGAGTGAGTTATGAGTTGAGGTGGGTTGAGGTGGATGAGTTGATGGCGGACTCGAGCTGGTTGGTGATGCAGGTACGTGCGGACGTCTCACGTAGAACATTCTAGACTGCTCGGTTGGTCGTGGAAGGTCCTAGCTGGATATTGACATGCAAACAAAACGGTGATTTGTGAAGTTAACGGCATCTATTGACTAAAGAACGCTACTCTAACTCTGTCTATGAGCTCTTCAACAACAGTTCTCGAAGCTGCACAAGCGGTTCCCAAACTGCGTTACTCCAGTAAAATCTAATTCGTCAAAATAAAGTAATTGCCTAAATTGCATGGCCAAGCCGTCAGGGATCCTATTGCGGAAATACTGAGTATGAACAGGGGCAGCATATCTCAACAATGCGCCTAAATAATCATATTTCTCTATTCTCTCCATCACTGTCATTTTTTGTCGCCTCTGTTTCTCTCACGAACGACTCAACCACTGACCAGTTTGCGGTCGGTTCTCTCGTTTCCTCCATGACTAGTGTCAGGCAACGGCCAGCACTCTGGAGCTACCTCTCCTTTCAAAAGACCGCCCGCCACGACCGGTCGTCTAGCATATCCTCGCAGCGTCGTCCTGACGATCCCCACGAGAAACCAGAGCGCTTCAGTGACCCAACTCCGGGTGACAGTCCTCCTGCCATGTCGAATCGATGGGTGAAAACGATTGTCATTGTCGTTCTGTTTTGTGTAGCTCTGTTCTTCCTCGGACCGAAAGACAGCATAACCAAAACCGAAAGCTACATCGCGGGTGTGCACTCCGCCCCGTTTCATTATCGTTTTCTAATGGGAGTAGACCATCGACCGCTTGGCACGCATAGCGGCCAAGCCGCGTCGGATCCGTCGGTGGGAACTACAAAATGTACCAAGTCAAGCTCCAAGAACAAACCGATTGTGCAGTATGCGTTGATGGTCGATGCCGGCTCTACTGGTTCTCGTATCCATGTCTACCGATTCAACAACTGTGGCGACACCCCCGAACTAGAACATGAGGATTTCAAAATGACAAAGCCAGGCCTTTCCAGCTTCAAAGGGGATGCCGAAGGAGCTGCGAAGAGTCTGGATGAGTTGCTGGAAGTGGCCGTCAAGTCGGTTCCTGACAAGTTAAAGTCATGCACGCCTATCGCGGTCAAGGCTACTGCCGGACTGAGACTGCTCGGGGATGAGTTGAGCAAGAATATACTGAACGCCGTCAGGCACCGGTTGGAGACCAAGTACCCGTTCCCCATTGTTGCGAAGGACGGTGTATCTATCATGGATGGAAGCGATGAAGGTGAGTCGTATCTCACTTGGAGGATCCCTGGCATGTATTGACTTTATCAGGTGTCTATGCGTGGATCACCACCAATTACCTCCTTGGAAAGATCGGAACGGTCGAAAAGATTCCTACTGCAGCTATTTTTGATCTCGGCGGAGGATCCACCCAGATCGTTTTCCAACCGACCTTCCCTCAGATTGGCGGCGGCATGCCAGAAACGTTGAAAGAAGGCGACCACAAGTACGAGCTCAACTTCGGAGGGCGTCCATTCGCTCTATATCAGCATTCTCACCTTGGGCTTGGGCTCATGGAGGCGCGCAAAGCTATTCACAAAACCCTTGCAACGGCCAAGAAGGCGGAGTTGGGTAGTGGGTGGGAGAAGGGACCCATTGTCAATCCCTGCATCAACACCGGCATGTCCCGCGAGGTCGAGGTGGATTTCGATGGAACATTAGTCAAACTCAATATGGCTGGACCTACCGAGCCTTCCGCCGCACAATGTCGGGCTCTTGCAGAAAAGATTCTAAATAAGGGTGTTGACTGCAAGTTGACACCTTGCTCGTTCAATGGAGTCCACCAACCGTCTTTGGAACGAACATTTGCGAGGGAGGACATTTACATCTTCTCGTATTTCTACGACCGCGTCAAGCCTTTGGGAATGCCTGAGAGCTTCACGTTGAGAGAGATGATGGATACCACAGCAAAGGTTTGTGCGGGCGAAGCCAAGTGGGGTGTTTTCTCGGCTTTTGATGGCGCTTTAGAGGAGTTGAGGGATAGACCGGAGTATTGTTTGGATTTGAGCTTTATGATTGCACTTCTTCATACAGGCTATGAAATGCCGATTGAACGTGAAGTCAAGACTGCGAAAAAGATTAAGGGTAATGAATTGGGATGGTGTTTGGGTGCAAGTTTACCTTTGCTTGACCAAGGCACCGGAGGCTGGCAATGCAAGATTAAAGAGGTTTCGTGATCTGGTTTTATAGACGCACGACATGTTTAATGCTTTTGTTCTCCTTTCTGCGGCATTGTTCGTTTATTATATGACGATTTGGAGGTAAGTATTAGAGATCATAGGTTTAGTTGGTCATGTATATAGAATCTAAGGGCTATTTTTAATCATCTGTTTGCTATCGTACATTCAAGTTTTGCACCTCTAAGACCAGCACTACCGCCGTTGTACTTGTTTCTCGGGTGTAGGTGTGCTCTTATTCTCCACAACTTCCTCAATACTTGGTTTCCCCCTCGGTCCCTTGCCATGCCGTTTACTTGCGGACAAAATCGTCTCCAACTCTATTTTCTCTTTTTTCTCCTCTGACTCGAATGAGTCGGAATCGGAATCTGAATCGGAATCTGGGGGTGCACTCCGCTTTACACCATGTGGCTCTTTATTTTCTTCGGAGACAAGCTGGATTGCGGGTTTCTGGGCGGGCGTAGGGTTAAGGAGGGCAGCGATTGTATTCTTTTCTACTGCGGACGAATCTGAGTCTTCATCCTCTGAACAGATCTCTTCAAGAACACCAAGGCCGAGGTTCTATTGACAGTTCTATTAGCGTGTGTGGCGCACGCGCACGAGAGAGTTACCATCTCGATATACTGCTCCTCATCATCGGACACATGCTCGATATTCTTGGTATCTGCATTCCCGGCGGCAGCGATCTCGGCTTCGAGGGATGCGTTGGCGGTGGAGAGTTGCGGAAGGAACGAGTTCAGGCGTGAAAGCACTGATGATCAATCAGTAAGCCGTAAGAGGGAAGAGAGGAAGAGGTATCGTACGGTCGCTCGAAGGGGGTAGCGGAACGAAGTCGGGTTTCTTGTCAGTCGACATTGTGGTTGGTGCGTTGGTTTGATTGTTGTTTCGAGAACAAGTGTGGTGGGGTGTGACAGGGGGGTCAGCTTGAAGTACCAGTGAAACAGAGGTTCCCCCGCAGTCGACATACGTAATTCGACCAGTGAAACGCCCCGGCCGCTGGAGTGAGAATAAATATATATCAGCTGCCTGACCTGCTTTTGTCTCCCTTTTTGCTTGTTTCTCACGTACTTACACCCTTCGACCTCACCCCGCCTCTCCGAGAAAGCTGCAATAAGTCATTAGCATATCAACTGTAATGTCCGCCGCCAACTCTCCATCCGATGCTACACCTCCGAGTCTCCAGCTCAACGGCGGATCTCCCACTGAGGGTCCCAGCGGAAAACGCGCAGAGCTTCGCATGACAATGTTAAAGAAATTACGGCCATACCCTCTGCGTCACGAATGGGTATTCTGGCACGAGAAGTACGGCTTTCCCCCTCACCCGCTTCCTTTGATGAGAGCTAAAAACGTGTCAAGGGACAATCCCGACGCCTTGCCTGATAAGTGGGACGATCGCCTAAAAGAAATCGCGCAAATCAGTACTGTTCAGAGCTTCTGGCAGGTGTTTAATAACACGCCGTTCACAAACCTGCCGTTGAAGGACTCGTTGCATCTGTTTAAGAAGAATGTGAAGCCGCTATGGTATATCACACATCGGTTCCCATCCATACCGCCTAGTTTCTGATGTGAGATATGCAGGGAGGATGAGAGGAACAAGAACGGCGGCGCTTGGACTTTCCGAGTACCGAAGAGTCAGAGTCACGAATTTTGGAAGGAGATACTTATGATGGCGATTGGAGAGATTCTGCAGGAGGTTGTGGAAAAGGGTACGCATATATAGTTCACTTGTGGGAGAATGACTGGCTAACGGGGCGGAAGGGGATGATATTTGCGGTGTTTCCATCAGTGTGCGGTTTAATTCTCACCTGATCTTGATATGGACGAGAAATGCGGACAATGAAAGGAGCAGGGATGCTGTGTTGGCCAGGGTTATGGAGTCGTTGCCGGCGGAGATGAGGCCTCAGCCGCAGAATCCTTACTACAAGAAACACGCGGATCACAAGAATTACAAGGCTGGGGCTGCAGTTGCTCCTCCGGTGGCAGGCTGAAGGTATCACAGAAGATGGAGATGTCATTTTGGAGCGCGGGATCTTGGGCTTAGCGATTTTGCAACTCTGTTTGAAAGATATCAAGCTTGTGGCTGAGTTTTCGTTGCATCGTGGTTCAGTTTAGATACGTTATACCAGCGGAAAGGAGGAAGGTCGCTCGAATTCTATGTGCTGCTTGTGTCCTGTATCTTGGAACCATGAACATCTGCGTGCATCATAAGAGTACCCACACACATTACAACTCGTTAACTCCGGAGATCCTAAACATGAAACTGTCGGTCATGAATCGATGTAGGAGAGACTAGATCAATACGCCCAATTCAACCACCACCACAACACCGCTTTTAACTCAACAAAACAAGGATAACTGAATCGCCCCTCAAAAACCTGCATATCATTATCCATTAGCACCATGTAGCGACATGTATAACCAGGAAGAACGGAACATACATCTTTGAGATGAACCGGTCCTTGTTCACAGGCCTTCCCTTGGAGCCGTCCGCTTTCCTTGGGACTTCAGTCCACATCTCCTTGACGTTCTCAAGAACCATGTTGCAATGCCTGTCAAATGCCTTCACGCGCGCCAACAGCTTTCTGTTGTTGCGGCACGACACGAGAACCTGGTTGTGCGAGCGAACTGCCGTCTGCAAGATTGACAAAGGTCCCGCAGAGAATTCGTACTTTTCGAGCTCGGCAATTTCGTACTCAGTCAGCTCGGAGCGAGGTTTGTCGACGAGAGAAGCCATGGGTAATTTTGCAGTTTTCAGGGTGAGGGTCTGTGTCAGGTTAGTCATAGGAAAGCCTAAATTGAGACGTAGAATGTTCACCTACTAGAAAAAGGGCGTATCAGAGAGCGATAGGGCGGTAGATCTTCGTGTTGTGGTAACGGACTTTGCTGCTGGGTGAACTGCTGGAAGTTAACATGGGCGGTCTCAGAGCAAGTGCAAGATTGTTAGTGCTGCATTATGCATGCAAACGCGTAGACTTCAGTCCCTTAAGCAGCAGGAACATTAGACAGGGATCAGGTAGGTGCCTTGGCAGACGCGAAGAGCGCAACGCGGATGGGAATTAATCCAACCTCCTTCTCCTCCCACAATTGTCCTCTCGTCCCTTCCACCTTTCCCCTCCAATACGGCCCTTCTCCTTACTCCCTCTTCTCTATATTCTCATTCACCCCTCACACCACATATTCAGGGCCTAGCTATTACGATCTTGCAATTCGTGTCATCTGCGTTCCATTCACTGGTCACTCGCTTTGGTTTTCGCGTCACGAACCCAAACTCGCATACCAACTCAACCACAGTGCCTTGACGCGATTCCTCAAACACACTGTGAGACTTCGAATACGTGTATGCGAGTCGATAGAAATATATAGTGGGGCAGGAAATCCTTTACACATGTCTTCGGCGCTGGATCCTTCGCTTCCGGCGTCGTCTACCAAGGGTGATTCCGGGATGGGGGGAGTGTCAACAAACTCCAACTCGAGAAAAATGAGATGTTTGTTTTTACCACGCCGAGAAGTCTCCAGGAGAAACTGATCCGGTGGTCTTGAATGTGTGCAGTAAAAATCTCGTATAGTTTCGACGAAGGGAATAAAAGCAACTGCCTCGCGCGATGGCCGCATCTCATAAACACGCCCGTGGTCCAGGTCAACCGCGATCTACTAGTCGGTGCCGTCGAGTTCAGGACTTGCATACTAAGCATCATTGCTGGGAGGCATGTATAATTCTGGTTGATATAATTTTTGAGGATCTCTTCCGTAGGCTTACCATCTATTGTTTTTTTTTTCTTGTGCAGTCCTGAACTAGTAGCACGCCTTGGTCCTGATTACTCCGTCTACGCGTATGACTACTCGGAACCTGACATACCACTCGTCGGCTGCGGTATGCTTTCATGGGCAATGCTCAACACCCAAGGTTCATCTACTCTGATGGTTACGGGTCGCGTCAACTCGAATACATTTGTGTTCCCCGGTAATGATGATACCAGAGAAATGCTAGAGGTCAAGATTAGGCTACAGAAGGTGGATACGTTCACACAGGAACAGTTTGTCAACTCGGTCCATGCATACCAGGCACTATCTCGTGCGCTGCCAGGGGATTTCGATGCGTCTACATGGTCAAATTTTCTAAATTCAAATCCACGAGTACTTACGGCCGCACTGCCAGCACCACCTCTACCCCCGCCTACATCACGGCAGAATTCTGCACCACAGACTGCCCCGACTATCAATGAACCAGTACGATTGGTTCCGTCACTAGATTGGAAGGAGAGCAGTGTATCATCATCTGAGGATGTTGTAGAACCACCAAAGAAGAAGCAAAGGACAAGAGCCCCGAGGCCTAAGAAAAAGAAGGTGGAGGATCCGTTGTCTACATCAACAACACCCGCAGCTGCACCTCCTACCCCTGTAGAAGAGCCTATTCGGATTCCAGAAAATCTTCCTCCCCCTCCACCATCTCACCAGGTTGCTAAATGTCAGACACCAACACCGCGACCCTCGCGGAGCCAAGAGTCATCAGTACCACAGCCAAGTATATCCAGGCAATCCTCGGCAACTATTGAGGCATCTGCTCCACCCGAGATATCTCCCTCACCACAGTGCAACATCATGGCATCTTCTCCACCAACACAACTTGAAACCGCGGAAAACTCATGCATACCCTCTCCTGCGCCAACAAGCCCATGTTTACCTTCTCTCCCACCTCCTCGGGCTAATGATACGGGAGCCGGTAGACTGGAGACTCTTTTTGAAGAGCAGGAGCAAGAACAAGAGACTGAGCTGCCACGAGTAAAAGAGGAGCCACAATCAGATTGTATTACCCAATCCTGTGGACTTCTCTTACCGAAGCCAGTCGACCCATTATTGCTACCTGATGATTCAACGGCGTCAGCGGCACTATCACCAGAATCATCGCAGTTCACCAAGTTGCCAAAGAAACCCAAACGGGCAGCAGTACCTGCCAAGAAGGCTATACCATCTGGTTCCGATGCTGTTATTCCTTCCAGTGAGATTGGGGGGGACGTGCAGTTAGAATCTCGTGCTCTGCTAGCGGAGAAACCGAAAACCGTTACTAAGTCCCGTACTGCTGCTCACATGAAATCTCGGATCGAGACACAACTGCTGGAGGCGTTGAAGCGCGGCGAGATGCCGAAGTACTGTAAGAACTGTGGTGCAATCGAAACTGGTGTGTGGAGGAGGGTGAAACCGCCGCCCGATAGCCAGGAACAGGCGGAAAAAGACGATACGAAAGTCAAAGGTCACTATCGTAGGGAGAAGGAAAAGGAGCTTCTGTTATGCAATGCGTGCGGATTGTGGTTCCTCTCACATAAAACTATGCGGCCGCAAGTACTCTGGGAATCCAACAAAGAGGAGAAGTCTAAGGGTTCAAATCCCCGGAAACGGAAAAAGTCTGCGCCTGCACCAACTCCTCCAGCTTCGAGCTTATCAATGCCAATGTCTGAGCCATGCATTGAGCCAATCGTTCTTGCGGATGAGGACGTCGGAGCAGTAGCTCCAACGTCCCCAGAAAGGAGATCCACACACCACTCAACATCGAAAGAAAACACCACGGATTGGAATGCCGCCATTGATGCAGGCCGTAGGGTAGCTTGCTCAAGCCCAGTACAGGGCAGTGCAGCGAGTCCTATTGACCTGGACGCTGTGGTGGACGGAATGGCATCATCTAAACGTTGTCTCTTCCCAGAAGCTCGCAAATCAAGCCCCGAAAAGCCTGTTGGCCACCCAATGCCCAAAAGGGGCACCGGTAAAGAAAACAAAACCCCCGATCCCGAAACCGGAAACACGATAATCCGTCCTACAACACCAACGGCAAAGCGGCCTACCATTGGTAGCTTCCAGCAACTGCGAACCCCCATGCGTTCTGCTTCCAAACCCATGCAGGAAAGCAGCCCCTGTCGGTCCACAAGGCGTACACCTAGACCAGTACCCGCTACTCCTGAGCGCCGACTTCTGAAGTCACCGCTGCAACGAAAGTCAATGTCGCCTGTCGCTGGGCTACTGGAGAAGTTATTGGCCGAAGACCCGTCAATGCTGGCCGATATCGAGGAGCTCACAGCACAGATCAATTTTGATATGGACGACGATTTCTTGAACACGGACTACACCATGCCCAGTTCACCGCTTCCTAGCTCCCCGCCAACGGGGTTTGCACTCTACCGAGATCCCGATGGAATGTCAGCGGCGGACTGGAGCGATTTCTTGCCTAGCACACCGAATGGCGGAAATGGAATCAGTTGTATGGTTGATGAATTGTTTGATGAGAGCAAAGAGGGGGGTATGACGGTAGATTTATCGGCGTTTATTGAAGAGCATACTACCAGTGGGGGAATCGTTCCACCACAGTTTGGAGAGGGTGAAGAGGAGTAAATGTGATTGCGATTGTGGGATGGGGAATCGTGTATGTTTGTTGGGCTTGGTTGTTTGATCACTGGCGGCGTTTTGTAGCGGTTTCTGTTGTTTTGTTCTGCTTTGGTTTATATATATACCGGGGTTTTATTATTGGAAGCTTTGTACATCGGTCGTGGTGGTAGTGCGGCATATCTACTTGTATGAGCTAGGGGTTTTGTTTACCATTTGTTTGTTTCTTATGATGTTATGTGATGATCGGAAGAGGATGGGGCCATTTATCAATTGGGGCGTGTAACTAGATAGCAATAAGAATATAAATACTTCATTAAAGCATCAGTGTGTGTAGAGTGCTTCACGGACCCTCACTCACACTCCGAGTCTATTGTCGTGATGCGAATGGCTCTGGCAATTGCTTGAGTCCCCATAGGATTAAAACCCATTCTTACATTATTTATCAAGCAACATGGCGCAGCGGAAGCGCGCCGGGCTCATAACCCGGAGGTCCCTCGATCGAAACGAGGTGTTGCTATTGATTTTTTTCGTTGCTTTGGTTTTAAGGCTTTAGTTTGGGGCTACCACGATAATGGCTAAACACTACAAAATGTTGATGTTATTGGCGAGGAAGTCGCTTCCAGACTTTTCTCTCCTTGCTCGCAAGCTCGCGCGGAGAAATGCTACGTTAGCGAAAAAAAGCGGCTTGTGTGCGAGCTCAGGAAGTCGCTTCAATACAACATAATGTGTTAAATTGGTCGATTAAATGTATTTGATGACAGGGATTATTGCGCTACATACGAGGTGAGATGTACGTATACTCGTACCAGCAGCCACTTTTACACGGGAGACATTTCCGGATCCCAACACTCCACACGGCCATTCAAAGTAGTGACGTGTTTGGATTGTGTTCGGTATATCTATCCTTTAGGCCGCGCACTTTGGAGCCGTGGCGAATCTTAAAGTGCTTTCGCAACGTTGTCGGTCATCGGGCACGGAACTTTCAGAGTTCCGAATCCGTTGAGGACAGTCCAGAAACGGCACCCAAATCCATTACCCCCCGCACCGCCTGTTCGCCGCTTTGTACCCCTCTTATTGCGTCGAAGGTTTAGAGGAAGGAAGTACCAACCGACGAAGGTTGATTGGCCATGATAATCATAATATGCTATTTGGATGAAGTTAAAACACCCCTAATCAGTTTTCCACCACACTTAATTTTTTAGCGTTACACGGGTTACTCAAGTCTCTGTCTAAGAATTGGAAGTGTGTCACTTGACAACTCCGACGGCTGGAAAAAAGACCTGTCGAACAACGCCGTCTGATAGATAAAAAATGGTGCTTTTTTTTACCAGTTCGGGCTTTTATGCATGGTACAATAGGTCCAAATTCTGGAGATAAGTTAATGGAGCCGAATCTTGCTATTCGATTTCTCTAAAGCTCGATTTCTAGAGAAAAAGCTGTAAGTATCAAGTGTCACTCTAGGAGCGGTACCTGCATGGATTGAGGTTGAGGTTAACTCTAGCCCTAACCCTAGCCTCTTAACTCCGGTACTTGTGCTAGATGCTAGAACGTGCGCCGTTTGACTTTCCTCAAAGAAATTTCTCGCAGGAAATAATGGCACCGACGCCACCGAGGAATAGAGCTAGAGATGCAGCCGTGTTGCGCTACATTAGTTGCAACTATCACTGACCCCGCACTCTGTCACACCCCTCATAAAGATCGCCTTCCCAGCTTCCTTGAAGAAAGTTTAAGCAGTCGAGTCCAGCAATCACCATCGTATTACTACAATCACAATGTTTCATCTCCTACCTGCTCAGGTACTCTACAACATCTTCGACGCGACCAACAGCTTGTCATCGGCAACAGCTCTCGCCAAATGCTCGCGGTTCCTAAACACCGCGTGGAAGAAGCACCTCAAGACGCTAGATCTCACCAAAACCTTCAACGAGGACCCTCGCTGGCGCGGACCCAAATATCAATTCTTTGCCGTCTGCATCGCGCGTGGACGTCTTGCCCTTGCTGGAGGTTCGGGAGTGTATATCCTACATATGTGTGACGTGAGATAAACTGATCGACTGTACAGTACCGCGGCCAACTCCGCAAGACGCCCTGATGAACGCATACGAGCTCGCAGGCATCATAAATAGCACCGCAAAAGCTCTGCACGCAGAACTGGCGCCTCAATGTCCGGATATGAAGAACGTGGAAATCTGGAATACCTGGCTTGAATACGTCCTCGCGAAATCGCTGTATATGTTGTGGATCATAAAGATGGAGTTTGAGGCGCCAAGCGATCCGAGGTATTTTGTTGCCACGAAGGAAATGGTGGAGTTTTTGATGCTGCCATGGTGGAGGAAGTATGGGTATCCGGAGTTGAAGGGTGTGCGTGGAGCAAAGGAGCACTGCGAGACTCCGCCACTGGATGTGTTGCTAAGAACGTGTTTGGGTGTTGATGAAAGGGTTAAAAGGAATAAGAAGGTGGTCGGTGTGGATGTCGAGGATGATGAGTTGGATTCGGACGATGAGCCGAATTTGGAGGATGAGTTTTATGATGATTCGGAGCTGGATGAGCTGGATGAGCTGGACGAATTTGATACTGATGACGATATCGATGGGTTTGATGGGGGTGATGACGATGCTGTACATTCCGATGGCGACTGATATGGGCTTCGGCGATTTGAACTTGCGGTGAGGAAGGAATACATAACGAGGATTTTTAGGTTCGCCGGGGGGAGGCACTGAGTAGGGATTTTCTGGTGGGTCTATTTGCAAATTGCGATGGAAAAATGACGGAATAGTTAGCAAAGATGTTCCCGCCTGTTGCGGTCATCAGTGGATGGAGCAATAGAGATTTGTGCTTTGGATAGTTGTGGAATATCCAGCCCGAGAAACCCCCAAGTTTGAAATAATATCCCTGAATCATTATCTGTTTCCGTGCCCAGATCCCATCAAGCTCACAAGCTACATTAAACTTGAGCAATCCGGAACACAATCACGTCGTCCGGGTCCTACTTGGTCAGCGATAAAGCGTAAAAATCCACTGCCACAACTATTAAACACAATATTGTTATAGAAATAGAGGAGAACTGGTCTGCAAAACTAATCAGTCAAAACGGATTGAGTGATTGCACGATTGAGTGAATGATCGAATGTGATCGAATGTGATCATAAAACCTTAGAGCAATAGTATAATAGGGAAGGAAGCCAAAGCTGCTTGATCATGTTTCCTACTGGATGGGTTTCTAGAGAATATTGCTGCAGTTTGTCTAAGCTGTTGAACAAAGTGATATTTTTCAGGGGGTCAACCAGTGGGTTGATACTAAAGTTGCTTAAGCTTGGTCGACAAAAATAGGTCGTAGTCATTCTACAAATCCCCACCGATAGAGGATGAGAGCATGGATATACTATAGCCAGCAGCACATTTGGTGCAAGACTCAAAAAACACTGCAAAGCTTCACTAGCGCCTGGCTGAAGTTGTGGAATGATCACTGCAGCATAATATGCTTATGTTTTATATAGCACTTGACAAAGGTGTTAATCCTCGGTGATATCTGTCCCACCTAGACTCCGTGCTGGATAACCTAATTATCTACTGATGATATGGGACTTGTGGCTGACGGAAACAAGAGGATTATTCGGTATTGAGGTCTGCTCAATCAATAGATTTTACCCTTGGAAATGTCGAGCAAATTGTTGATTATCCAACACAGATCACCAGTACCAGCGTAGGCTATATGAGCATTGTAGTCAAGTGCACACTCAAAGGACCCTTATTCAGGTAAATGCCGGTGTGTAAGAATAAGTAGACACCGTCAACCCTCCGAAATAGACTACATATATGCCAAATGGTAAGGTGATTCTTTGGTGGGAGTTTGAGATCGAACAAAAGTGGGGGTTTTCTGCCCGCGTTGGGGCTGTAGTATATTCGCCCTATTCCAGCCCTCTGTGAAGGGTGGCAAACGAGACTAATGGTTTGCGCTGTAGTACCAACCCTGGCCGTGAATGAGTGATTGTCAGAGCAAATCGCTTTTTGTTGTCATAGTGAACTTATCACAGAGATCAGCAGCCTCTTCAAACATAGTACGTTTGCGATGAGTCGCCGATGACCACAGAACTAGTAAAAACAAGCTAAGTCGTAACTTGTGCGGATTTGATATTTCCCTCTTCCTAGTTTTGTAAGATATCGATGCCCACCAGTATCTCTTCTATTTTTACACGATCTGTTGCACTGATTATGAGATCCCTCGGTTCGTCGTATTTTATTTTGTTCACCATTTCTTATCGTTCTCCTGTTTTTCCTGATGGGAGTAGAGTATGTTGTTTTTTGACCTGTAATAACCGCTTGCAGGCTGGCGGATATCCGGAGCTGGAAGCTTGAAACTGTGATACATATGTGTGTCGCACTGAGAACCCTTCGACAGCAGACCAAACTAGGCCTCCATGAGTGTATACATACGAAATCAGGAATTTCAGTTTTTGAGGCTGAACACTACACTAGTGAGCACAATAAGAAGGATACCCCCGCTTGCAGTGTTGAATTTTAGAGCTCAAGCTTGCAAACATAGCGCCAATTCTTTCAACGACAGAACCGGAACCTTTGAATAACTCAAACTTAAAGCAAGAATATCCGCGTGACGCATCTCCACTATCCTCAACTCGAAATTTAAACGATTTGGATGTAGATGCGGAGTAAGGGGCTCAAGATACTTAAGGTTTTTGGGTTCGCATGCTGACCGTTTACTACAGTATTGTTGCTGTTCAGGGTCTTGCTTCGAGCTATGAATGGACGTGGTCCGTACCCGATGGAAACCGACGATATTACTGGCTTAGAGAGCTTCTGCCACAAGACGTCCCACGAGCGCGCATTTTGACTTTCGAGTACGATTCGAGATGGTATCAAAACCCAGATAACGTCAATCTTCAAGAGTGTGGGAAGAGACTTCTATCGTGTTTAGTGACAGATAGAACTCATCGAGGGCACATCCGCATTTGCGGAGGAAGAGTGAGCCTGACTATTCATCAGCACGTTGTGTTAACGTATTCCTAACCAAGACATTACTAAATAGAGGAAAAGACCGATTATTTTTATCGGCCATAGCTTTGGAGGAATTGTCATAAAGCAGGTTATTACTTATATTTCCCGATGCCTATCCAATATGCTCTCATTGGACATTACTGTTTTAGGCTCTTATTCTTGCTGCCGCAACTCATCACGAACATCCGGACTATGCCAACCATCAGGACATCGTAACCGCTACTGCAGGAATAATCTTTCTGGCGACACCTCACCGCGGCTCCGCATTTACCACTCTTGCACTTTTGAAGATGAAAATTGGTCGATTATGGGGCGTATCGACATATCCAGAGCTTGTCACGGTGCTAAAACTGAACGCCAATGCTCTAAGTACACTCCAAGAACACTTCCAGAACCTCTTGAGACAATCTGTCATGGCCAATTTGCAGGTGTTCTGCTTTTATGAAACAAAGGAGCCCGCTACGGGCGTGAGTTACCTCAGCCCTCTCGTGAATGTCGAACTAATTGTACCTAGAAATGCAGTTAGTTGTGGAGAAAACATCTGCATGCATAGGAATTGGGGGTGAAGAGTCACTTGAAGCAAACCACATAGAGATGAATAAATTTGGGCTAAAAGATAGAAACCACCGCAATTATCTTCTATTCAGGCAGGAATTATTGACCATGTACCAACGTGGACTTGGAATTGTTCAGAATCGATTCGCATGTAAGTTTTCTTGTAATGTTTTAGAAGAAAGCTGATTCCGGTGAAGCATTGCAATACAATAATATAAATAGCGGTACGTATCATTGCATATGCATATCGTTCCTTCATCTTTACACTCTAACTCTATCATAGCTGCAAACCTCTCAACAATCACGGGCTGACTCTCCCCATCAAGAGACGTACAGCGCTAGAAGTTCTCGGTTCTACTTGCAGGAAAATCCGACACACCGTCCACGTGTCGGTGGACCCTCCAGGTGGAAGAATTGCTCAGATGGAACGACCCCAGAACAGATCAAAACTGTTTCTGGATATACGGAAAAGTAGTGGCGTTCTCAAAATGTATTTGCAAGTGTCTAACGGTATATCGGCAGGCTGGTTGTGGAAAGTCGACCTTAGCTACCTTCTTGGTCTCAGAATTAAGAGGCGGCAGGTCCGACTGGCTGGCCAACGCTCTCGGGAAGTGCAACCAGAGGTTGGATGCTTCTACTTGTGACCTCGACGAATCGCTCTTCCACACGCCAAATGTTCTATACTTTTTCTGTGGGGCCGAAGAAAAACGCTCGGGAGCGTTGGTGGTACTCGGCACACTCATTCATCAATTATTGATAAAGTTTGACGAAGATCGGCGATTGATACGAATAGTTGAGGAAACTGCCAGCCAGTTCACCGAATCTTCGGTCTTGCTTGAGCTTTTTGCTAGGTTGGCCATTGTCGTCAACTCAATCCGGTTCGTCTTAGTCAACACCTCATATGCAAGCACTTAGCGTTAACCTAGATATACAGCATTATAATTGATGGCCTAGACGAAAGTCCTGTATGGGAACGGATCTCTCGAAGTCTCTCAACCTTTCAGTCAACGAAGGTAATCCGCATATTGATTCTTTCACAATCGGACGAGCAAATGGGGACAAATTTGGCCTCATGCTTTGGGTCTGCCCTATTATCTCTTGATATGGTTGCCTATTCCCAAGCGGATATCTACTCCTTCGTCGAACAAAAGGTCACAGAGTTTGTCGAATCACGGTCATCACTCAAGGGCATGAAGAATGAAATCATTGAAAACCTTCAATCGCGGTCGGACGGGATGTTCCAATGGGTGAGCTTGATTATGCAAGACCTATTCTCGCACGCGTATTCAAGAGACGACGTTACTCGGTGCCTAAACGACCTCTCATGCACTCTGCAGGAAACATATTGCAGAGTTCTCGCGCGGTTAACCCATAACTCAACGCCGACTACCTATGCACGCATTCGGTTGTCCCTAAAACACAGCTTGCGCAACAACCCACACCACCGCTTGGTTTCGCCAAGCCCCTTTTTACCCAATCAAATCAATTATCCTCAGAACTCTTAGGCTTCAGAGTTCAGCTATTCTGCTAGAATAGTCTTTAGAAGTGCTGAAAAACATGTCTTTTCCTGGAAATCTTAATGCCTCCCATGACTTGCAAGCATCTACCGACTACAGGTCCTTTTCTACTCAAGTTCCCACTTATTAACCCTACGATGGAGATGAAATTATGAATCTCCCACTTTCTCTCCCCAACGTACACTGTGTCAGTGCAAGCATGCCCTCTCAGGATAGCCAGATCAACAATTACGAAAATCCGTCCCAAGACAATATACTTGGGGACAAGAGACACATCTACGACACACCCAGCGTGCCAGGAACAATACCCAGTTCCTACATGGATTACGCAGAAACCCACCTAGAACCATCCATGCTGACAATGGTAGCAGAGGGTGAAAAAGTTGACGATCAGGAAATGTCACAGTCAGAGACCGACCTCTCTCCTCTCTCCTCCATCAAAAGCACTTCCAGGCAGAAGCCTCATCTCGAAATCATCCCCAGCACACCGATGAGAAACCTTGGAGCCCACTTGGAGCCAGCCAGGGGTGCCCTGGCACAAAGATTGCAGCAAGCCTCATCTTCCAGCAAAGTGGTGAAAACTCAGCTGGAGGGAGGAACAGATTTGACCCTGAAAATCGGAACATAGAGGGTGATGATTGGAACAACAATAGTGATGAGCACGAAAGTAACAAAGAAATAAAGTTACCAACCAGGCTAGCCTATGAGAGAAAGGCAAGTGTCAAGGCAAGACAACCAATAAGGTTTCCCACCACGCCACGCAAGCTGAGAGCAGGCTCCAATTGGCACAACCAGTGGGAAGATCAGTCCAATCACAGACAGACAGAGAAGATTGAAGAATTGATTGGCACAGTCGACAATATCAGAGAGTGGCAAGAGACAGCGATCCAATTGGCAGAAGGAGAAAAGCTCAGTGGAGGGTACTCAGAGATTGGATGATACTGAGAACAGAGGAAGAAGGCAGAGCCAAGAAGCACAGGATGATAATATTGAGCTGAAAAATAGCAATGAACACCAGATATATCGAAACGAAGGGGCAGATGCAGGAAATAAATGACAAGCCCAATCAAATCCATGTGTTCTGCAAAATGATTAAGAAAGAAGAAGAGATGCCTAATAAGGAGAAAATGAATCAGATGGCAGACATGCTTTGTGGCAGGATGTGCAGTTTTTTCGAAGCAAAGCAGAAAGAGATGGACGAAAAGAAAGAAAAACCAAAAGAAGAGAAGAAGGTGATTCACAGGCAAGTGCAGAAGGTCCTAGGAAACACAGATATGGAAATCAAAGTAAGTGAAGAACAGAGGGCCAGGGTGGAAGAGCAGGTGGAGGCGGTCCGGAAAATGAAAATTGACGGACAGGGTTTGGAGAATTCAAAACATGTCCCAACGATTATGCCAAGAGGAATGGAGCCAGAGCCAGTGGCACTTGGGAACTCAGTGACAAAGGCACAGGCACCGGTACCACCATCAGTACCAGGATTAATTCAGCTCAAAAGAAAAGTGAAATCTATACTAATTACACCACCGAAAGCCCAGGGAAGAAAGGCACTGGCAAACGCTCCCAAGGGACCAAAGACTGAACAGAAGAAGAAGCGGGGAGCCAAGAGAGGGAAAGAGTTGCCCAAAGCACCAGCACCACCACAGCAACAGCAGGTGAAGAAATCAGAAATTAGAAAGATGATCTACACGGAAAAATTGGTGGTGTCAGTACCAGGACAAAGCAAGAAGGATGAGGCGGAATTTCAGGTAGTAGGAAGAAAGATGGAGAAGAAAGAAGAAAAGCAGGAGGTGAGTGACCTGGAACCCATACCTACAAACAAGAATATGCTGGAAAACACACAAGTCATGTTCAAGAGAAACAATGGCTGCCTGGTCTTCTTGAAGAAAGACACTGAAATCATGTCTGAAGTTAACAGTGCACTCTGGGCACGAAAGATCCCAGCACATATCAGAGTGAAGGGCATCTCAATGAACATGAAAGAATCCACCACAGCACTGGCCAGGGAAAACGCATTGGTGGACATGCTAATTGTGTTCAGGGACATTATTGTCACAGTGGCGAGAAAAGTAGACCAGGCCATCATCGATATACAGAAGAATGAAACCTGGGAATGAGTGAAGATGCACACAATTAACTTCGACCAGTATATGGCAAAGAGGTCAGGAGGGCTGGAAAAGCTAAGAGAAGAAATCTACGCTGAAAATGAAGGAGTTATTGTTCCCATAGCGATATGGTGGATGGGAAGAGTGGCGGATATTAAGGGAAAGAAAAGAAATGGAGAAAAACAAGCATCATCAGTGGTATTTGCTATCAAGGGGAAGAAGAGGGCTCAGAGATGCTTGGAGAAAGGATTGAGAGTGGCAGGGGTGTGGCACGAAGTGGAACGTTACATCAATTTGGGCCCAGACACTATCTGCAAAAGCTGTTGTGGTTGGGGACACCACGTTTCAATATGTGGAAGGCTAGAAATGGCCAGGTGCATGCTGTGCGCAGGGACTCACAGGACAGAAGAACACCAGTGTGATATGGTTGGATACAAAGCAAAAAAAAGAACAAAACTGCAACCACAGTGACAACAAGTGTGCAAACTGCAAAGGGGTATACATTGCCGAAAGCAATGAATGCCCTAAGAAACGGGAAGCTACCATGAATGCTAGAAAAGAAGGAACCATCTGGAAGGACCAGAGTCGGGTCAGAACAAATCAGGTCACTGGACAATGACTAAAAAAAGGAAAGAAAGAAAGAAGTCAGAGAAGATAGAGTACCCGGCACGGATGAAGCAGAGAAGAAAATCAAGTTGGAACAACACATCGACAAAGGAAAGGGAAAAGAAGTTGACGTGCTAGTACTGGCCATGCAGTCAGTACCAGAAAAGTTGATTACAGAGTTTCAAAGGTAAAAGTTCCACAGCAAAACTGTGCAAGAAGTAGGAAGGGGACTCTATTGGCCATTGAAAAGGGAATAGAAAGGGGGACAGATTTGGTAGTAATGCAAGAGGCATATCAAGGACAAGGGGATGAATACCAAACTAGCCACGTGGGTTACAAGTTTGTCAGAGGATGAAGATCAATGACAGCAATCAGGATCGACACCTGGGTTGTGATCGATGAAGTAGGGGACTGGAGAGGAGACGTCCAAGCCTTCGACATCACCGACAAGAGAAAATAAAAAGTCAAGTTGGTCAATGTTTACGATCAGCTTCAACAAATAAACAATATCTGATCGACAACAAGACTAGTGAGGTTAGCTGATTGGGAAAAAATAATGGAAGCAAGAAACGTCATGCTGTGCGAAGATTGGAATGCACACAGTAAAGAATGGAATGACAGGTGCATCCAGATGAGGGATGCCACCTTTTTAGAAGACCTTATGCACAAGTATGAACTACAGGTTATGATTGACAACGAAGATACATGCTATACCGCGAGGGATGGTAGACTAATAGGGTTGCTATTCGATATCACCCTAGTCAGAGAAGACGTGTGCAACGACCTTATGGTTGAAACGCTCTTAGACAATGACAACACAATGCTATCTGACTACATGATGATTTAGGTGATGTGGGGGAGCAACTCACACGACGTCAGAACCAGCAGCAAAATAACTGGATGGAATATGGACAAGATGGAAGAGAAGGAATTGAAGGAAGCAAAGAAAATGTGGAAAGAGATAATGGCAGAAAGAATAATCTTGTTGGAAGAAAGCACCAAACTGGAGCTGGAAGAGGAAGCAACCAAGATCAGAGAGGTTCTAACAGAAGTGCTAAATCAGAAGGTGAAGAAACTCAGGGTGTATACCAGATCGAAACGATGGGGGAACCAAACAATTAAAGAAAAGACAAAGCTTTTGGGATTCTGAAAAAGAGAAAGAAGAGCAGGGAGATCAAACGAGGCCAGAGTTAAGCAGGCAAGAAAAGATCTTCAAAAAACAATAAGGGTGGAGAAAAGAAATATATGGAACACATTCTTGCAAGAGGCGGAAAAAGAGCAAGTGTGGAGAGCATTGAAGTACACAGGACAGAAAGGCGAAGAAACGGTCAAGGCATTCAGAAATGAAAGAGAAGAGCTTGCCACCTTTTGGGATGAACAGGCCGAACTGATAAAACAAGTAGTGTTCCCAAAACTGCTCGAGGGGATCACACACAAAGCAAAAGTTGAAGGTGGCTTCACCTACCTAGGAATTAGAAGAGAAGTGGTCTGCGCAGCAGTCTTTCAACAGAGTGTCAGAAATGCAGCAGGGCCAAACAGAATCGACTTTAAGGCAATCCAACTCCTGTGGGGATGGAATGAAGAGAGAATAGTGGCTTTGGTTCAGACAGCAATACGACTTGGACACCATTCTTTAGAATGGAAGTCAGTGACAGGAGTGGTCATTCCCAAACCAGGAAAACCTGATTATCACCTGGCCAAGGCCTACAGGGTCATTGCACTCCAAAATTGTTTAGGAAAGGTGGTGTTAGGGGGATACTGCAGCTAGATGTGACTTATCGATATTGTTGTACCGACTTGTGGTAAAGGCGTATCTTGAAAATGATAATCCAACTAAAGATATGGAATTCAATTGTGACGCGTTTACGTCGTTGTACGGTATGTATAAATAGGGGCATCTATTGCAGTATGGCCCTGTTTAAAAGTCGTAACTGTCTTGGAGGTAATCTTCTGATGACTCGTCGAAGGCGACTTGGGAAGGAAGTTCAACGGTATGGAAATAATAGTAGTATTCTACCCAAAGGTTATTACGAACAAGGTATCGTGTGAGGTGTTCGTATTTGGCTCGAGTGTTTGCTTGGGCGTGCAAGATGCGAGCGAAGAGAATCTTCTGATCATCTGTAATAGACATAAAAGTTTTGGTGAATATTTTTAAGGTAATTAACTTAATAATATTTCAGGTGGTTTCTCCGCTGTTGTGTTCTGACTGTGGTTTGTTCGGCTGTTGCATGAATCGTTGTGTTTAAACTTGTGGGTTTAAGGTGGTCTTTTATAGGTGAGTATTTCCGCGTCAAACCATCCTGCTAAGGGGTGACGGTACTTCTCTGTAATCTATGATGTGTGTGTATAGTACTATCTCAATAACACTCAGTCTACCGTAGTGGGTGTTCACATAACATCCGATCGTTGCTTCAGAGCCGATCTCGGTAGTTAGCTGTGGAGAGTTCCATTTGACAACGTGTGGGTGCGTAAGCCCCCTCCAGGAATCCCAAAGGTTATCCTGCATTTTTTGATGACGTTGCTGACGCACATATCGGACCATTTCTTCGTATTAGTTATCTTTCTTCGTATTGAGTAGAATAGTGATCAATGATTTAATGAGCTACCAACCCATACATTGCCACATACCTAGTGTCATCGGGTCTTATCCGTGATCCCCGCAGGGGGTGCCCTCTGTCAGTTATCGCGTTGCAAACGCAGCAGAGCTGGGTTTCGACAGTCTAGATCTAAGCACTTATCTTTTAGGTAGAGTTAACTACCGGGGCGCAGTTAGCTTATCTCCTGTGCTTATTCTAGCTCTAGAGATAGCAAAGTCCCGCATACTAAGATAATATCGCTTGTCTAACCATATCCATGAGGCTAAGCACGGGTATGGTTTGTCCCAGTATTAGCATGATACTGGAGATAACACTGGTCTGATCCGTAACGCACAGCTGACCCGAAGGCCCCTGCTCAGCAGTTACATTGCTTCGGCAGTATGGTTGGTGTGTTCCATGCCTTGGCCAGTACTATGGGTTTTTACCCCCATGATTACTGTCTGATCGAGTGTGCGTACTGTCTCCACAATGGGTAGCTATTCCCTTATGCTGAGACACAGTATTGTAGCATAGACTATTATGGGGATTTCACCCGGCTATGTTGGGCCGTCTGCTAACTCATCAGCAGACATCCTCAGGGGTGTGACCTTTATCCGCTGATTCATCTTTGAACAGCGGCAAGCCTGGGAGACTAAGCCTGATGTACTTCATACGCATGATAAGGGGAAACCCCTAACAGGTGGTTGAGAAAGTAGTAGCAACAAAAATCGCAGACAAATGGGAAAGGAAACAACTACTGTATGATGGCCAATAAAGATGCAGAAAGCGGAAATCAGCAGTCGATGCAGTTCGAAGAATGGTACAGAGAGTCGAAGATGCATGGGTAAGGGGGAGAACTGCGTCAGCACTGTTGATGAATATGAAGGGAGCCTTTCCGAATGTAGCGAAGGCAAATTTGACCAAGAGAATGGAAGACATGGGATTTGAAGCTGATGTGTGCTGGTGGGTGAAAAGTTTTATATCAGACAGAAAAGTAATTATGAGGATGGACGGCAGAGAAGAGAAAGTTATGGAGGTCACCATGGGGGTTCACCAAGGATTACCAGTTTTACCAATACTGTTCGTCATATATATATCAGAGGTATTTAAACAAACTGAGGTGGGGGTCGAAAGCATGATGGCACTTTCTTCTGTGGATGACATGGCCTGAGCGGTCAAGGGAGAGGACATTATTCTAGGAATATGGAGAATGCAAAGGTGTGTAGTGGAAGCGGAATGATGGGCTGCAAGGAATGCAGTCAAATTCGACATCGGCAAGACAGAAGCAATATTGTTCCCCAAAAAATGAAATCATCAAGGATTCAAGGTAAAAATGATGATCAAGGTTGGAGAAAACAAAATCACATTCAACAATAAACCCACAAAGTGGCTAGGAAAACAGCTTGAGCGGAAGCTAACATTCCAACACCACACCGAAATCATCATAACAAAAGCCAGAAAGGCACAGCCCAGAGTCAGGACCATCACCGAAAGATATGGACTGAATTCAGAGAATGCCAGAAAAGTCCAAGTAGCCACGGTTCAACCAGTCGCCCTGGATAGAGCGCAATCATGGTGGGACAACTAAGTGGGAAGGGATCAGGACCTGCAAAAGCTGATGAATGAATTGGTCAGACGTACAACAGGAATGCTTTGAACATGTACCACCAGAAGCATCATTTCAGATTTACACAGTCAAAGAGTATCCGTACATAATTTGGAATAGCTTCGGAGGTAGATTAGGACCTTCACTCGGGATGTGGAAATCACTAAAAGATTCCGAACGAAAAGAATAGGCTTTCCCCAATGCGTATATTGTTATGGCTTGTTCTCCTCGCTGAGAAGGTTTATTTCTTTCTACGCTCAAAGAGCCAAGGTCTTTATACCTTCGTCTTCACTTCTAACAAATATTTCCATCTACGCTTTTCTTTATAGCTCCCATACTGTAACCACCTTCAAACTGATGCCCACGCATTTCGCAACTACCGTGGTCTTCTATCACTCGATTCTCTATTGTCTTTATTGTCATTCGATTATAATCAGACCAGTTGTATCCTTTACGACATCAAGCTTGTGGGCTTGGACTTCCAGACCAGTGGTATCCTTTCCATCTGATGACATTCAGACGAATAGGCCTCTTTCGATAGAGAGCAGCTTTGCTGTTCAGAGTCGGCACATATTCTTAGGTTGTCGGCTTCTGGCTGGTGCCATTTAGTTGCTTGCCAGCTGTCCGTTTGCTATCGGCAAGCGTCAGCTTCATGGCTGATGCGATTCAGCTGATGGTTGGCTGTCCGTTTGTTATCAGCGATTTGGAGCAGAAGCAACTGCGGTCATTACCTAGCCGTCGATGCTCATCGATGGTGTTGGTGTTTGTTTGCTATCCATCTGAAAAGATTGGCTCTGGCATCCGAGATGAGAGATAGCCGATGACATCTAATCAGGGAAATCACGGGTGATGGTATATGACCCCGCTGCAAATTTCTACGTGTAACACTACCCCCCCTCTGAGGGAGTTTGTCTCAAAATGACCATACTCCATACGAATATTCTCTTTGTTGCCTTTGGCGAAACGTCATCCAGCACGTTGAAGTGAATCATTCGAAATCCTAGACATAGTGAATCTGCACGGACCATTTTGCTTCGACCAGCTTGAGACATTCAATCACAATCGGCCAATCCGTCGGCTTACATCCAGATGAGACATATAGCAGCAAGCAGAATCGATCAATCAGGTTGCATGTAGCTAAAACTGTGGGTAAATGGACCCTTTCGTACGTGTGGAAGTGAATGTTCTTGGTAATTCAGCCGAAGTCGCGCGAAAGCTAACTACGCGAGCGACCCGCAGAGCCGCACTAATGCAGCAAAGCCGCACCCTAATTAAGACCACCTGCATCACAACCTTCTCCAATCATCTTCGAAAAACCTCTCGAAGAAACAAAACACCCCGATCAAAAAACACACCTGCCTCCGCGACGTCTCTCGACCCTCCAAACAAAAGAAAACAATGGAGGTTTCCCGTCTTGCCGCCACGACTGAGAAACAAACAAACAAACAAACAGACAAAATGCTTTCTCCAAAAAGAAAATGAAACTTGCATCTCACGCCTTCTTCAATCTCGCCTTCCTTTTCCCCTTTGGCCGCCCGCCTATTTCCTTCCAATACTGCTTCACCATCTCTTTTGCTTTTGCCATATTCTCCTCTGGCTCCCATGTGTTATCCTTCTCGTCCCATCCTTCCCATTTCACTTCATATTCCCAGCCAGTTCCATCTGATATTGGCCGGTGATTTGTGATTGATTCGACGACATAACTCGTTCCCATGCGGCTTGTCCGTACCGGAGGAGGTGGCAGCTGCTAGGCGATCCTAGAATTATCCGTGCGATCGATCTTGAGCCTGCTGACATTAACTGTATTGTGGATCGTCATGTCGTTTGGGAGGTCTAGTTCGACGGAGTTCCCACGTATTCTGAGGATCTCGTATGGGCCGATGTTACGATGTACCAGTTTGCGGCACGTAGGGTTGACGTTGGCATAAGTGATTGGCAGATCCTTCGTATCCAAAAATACCTTTGCACCGGCGGCAATGGTGGGGTCGATTGGACGTCGTGACTTATTGGCTTCAGCTACCTGTTGATCCTGAGCATCGCGGAGCTCATCCCTGGCGACTCCCAAAATACGTTGTAATCGTTTGACGAATTCGCAGCCTCGCAAGGTTTTCGCCGATTCTTTGGCCTGGGGCTTTTGGAGATCTGCAATTAAGTCCAGCGGCAAAGGAGGATCATAACCTAGATCGAGCTCAAAAGGCGTCTGCTTCGTCGAACGATGTACAGAGGAATTGTAAGCATACTCCACTAATGGGAGGTAGTTGTCTCAATTGGCCTGATCGTGAGTTGCGAAACCTCGCAAAAAACGCACGACTGTCTTGTTTGAATTCTCTGAGAGACCATCCGTTTCTGGGTGGAACGCTGTTGACATGAGCAGCTTCGTCTGCAGGATCCTCGCAACCTCTCTCCAGTAGTCTGCAGTGAAGCGTACATCGCGGTCTGATACCACCTCCTGTGGCACTCTGTGCAGGCGGACGATATCATCGATAAACATGCGCGCGCAGGCCGGGGCATCGATCATTTTATTACAGGCTCGCCAATGTGCTGCCTTGGTCTTGTGGTCGATAAAAGTTTCGATGCAGTCGTGGCCATTTCCTGACGTCGGCAAATCGGTGATGAAGTCAATGCTGATTCTCCGCCAACGGCCTTTTGCTATAGGAAGTGGTTGCAGGAGGCCCATGGGTTTCCCACTCCGGTGGTTAGTTCGATGGCATAAGTCGCAACCCGCGACATAACACTGGGTATCGCGCCACATTTTCTTCCAGAAATATCTGTCTTTCATGCGTAAGTATGTTCGATCTGCACCGAAGTGTCCCCCCGCTGGCATGTCGTGGGCCTCGTGGAGGATTCGTTGCCGCATCGTCTTTGGGATACACAGCCGACCTCTCCTAGCATTCTTCTCCGCCTCTCCTTCTTCCTCCATATTTTTTGCCCTTATTTCTTCTTCGCTGGTCTTCTTCCTTGCCCTTGCGTTATTTTTCGGCACCACTTCCTTCTCTTTTGCCCTTTTTTCTTCTTCTCCGCCCTTGTTCCTTGCCCCTGCGTTTTTTTCCACCTCTTTCTTTTCCAAATCTCCACGTAACCACAATAGGCCATTCTCTTCCAAATAGAAACGTTGTGCTGACACCCATAATTTACGCTCCTTGGCAGATGCGGTGGGCGGTGGGGGGCGGTGACTCGGGTTGGCCAAGAAATGTACAATGGGTCCGAACCATTCGTCGTCAATTATGCCTGCCTTGATATCATCAATCCATTCTCCGGCCGCCGTAACTTCAAGTGCCATTAGGTTGCAATGCTTCTGTTGAAAATCCAGGCGGCGAGACAATGCGTCCGCGACCTGGTTTTTGATACCCGGGATATGCCTGACCTCCCAGTCGAAATTCTGGAGGACCGTCAGGATATCCATTTGACGTACGGGGAGGTGTGGTTGTGTGAGTATCCAATGCAGGGTCGCATGGTCCATGTGTACCAAAAATGGCCGCTCGGCTCCGTGTAGGTTGAATTTCCAATATAATACTGCATCTCGGATGCCTAACAGTTCTCAGTCATATGCCGGGTATCGCATTTTTGCATCGTGTAATTTTCGGCTGAAGTATCCCAGTACCTTTTCTTCCTTGTCTTGCCCCTGGGAGAGCACCGCGCCCAGCACATATTGGCTGGCATCGACATGCAGGCAACATTTGGCTTTGGGGTCCGGTAGAGCAAGGACTGGGGCATTGCAGAGTGCCTTCTTGAGGGTATCGAAAGCATGCTGGCATTCCTTATCCCAGGCAAATGGAGAGCGAATGATCTTCCTCGGCTCTCCACGTCGCCGCCCAACATCACCCTTACCTGTCGGAGGGGTAGCAACAGTGTACAACGGTATGGCGATGTGAGCGTAGTGTTCGATGAATTTTCTATAGTAATTGGTAAAGCCCAGGAAGCCCCTGACGTCCTTACTGTTTTCGGGTAGGGGCCAATCCATGACCGCACGGGTTTTATGTTCCTGGGCGTGAATGCCGTCCTTGTCAATATCAAAGCCGCAGAAGTCGACTTTCTGACGGGCCCAGGCGCATTTTGCACGTTTGGCCTGGGGACCATGTTCCGCTAGTAAGGTCAGCACTTCTCGGACATATACAACGTATTCCGCCAGGGTACGGCTGTGAATCATAATATCGTCAAGGTATACGACGATGAACTTTCGTTTCATTGGCTCTAGAATGCCGTTCATCATGCGCATGAACTGACTTGGTGCGTTCGCCAAGCCAAATGGAAGGACTCGCCACTCGTACAAGCCAAATTTGGTGGTGAAGGCTGTCTTTTGTCTCTCCACTGCTGCAATGCAAATTTGGTGATAACCGGCTGCCAAGTCCAATTTAGTGAACCAGCAGGAACCATGCATGGAGTTGAGTAAATCTTTAATGTGTGGGAGAGGATAACTGTTAGGGGGATACTGCAGCTAGATGTAACTTATCGATATTGTTGTACCGACTTATTGTAAAGGCGTATTTTGATTTTAACGATCCAACTAAAAATATGGAATTCGATTGTGACGCGTTTACGTCGTTGTACGGTATGTATAAACACGGGCATCTATTGCAGTATGGCCCTTTTAAAAGTCGTAGCTGTCTTGGAGGTAATCCTCCGACGACTCGTCAAAAGCGACTTGGGAAGGAAGTTCACCGGTGTGGAAATAATGGTAGTATTCTACCCAAAGGTTATTACGAACAAGGTATCGTGCTAGGTGTTCGTATTTGGCTCAAGTGTTTGCTTGAGCGTGCAAGATGCGAGCGTAGAGAATCTTTTGGTCGTCTGTGACAGACATAAAATGTATTGGTGAATATTCTTAAGGTAATTAACTTAATAATATTTCAGGTGGTTTTTCCGCTGTTGTGTTCTGACTGTGGTTTGTTCGACTGTTGCTTGAATCGTTGTGTTTAAACTTGTGGGTTTAAGGTGGTCTTTTATAGGTGAGTATTTCCGCGTCAAACCATCCTGCTAAGGGGTGACGGTACTTCTCTGTAATCTATGATGTGTGTGTATAGTACTATCTCAATAACACTCAGTCCACCGTGGTGGGTGTTCACATATCATCCGATCGTTGCTTCAGAGCCGATCTCGGTAGTTAACTGTGGAGAGTTCCGTTTGACAACGTGTGGTTGCGTAAGCCCCGACCAGGAGTTCCCAAAGGTTATCCTGCATGTTTATGACGTTGCTGACATACATATCGGACCATTACTTCGTATTAGTTATCTTTCTTTGTATTGAGTGGAATAGTGATCAATGATTTAATGAGCTGCCAACCCATACATTGCCACGTACCTAGTGTCATCGGGTCTTATCCGTGTTCCCCGAAGGGGGTGCCCTCTATCAGTTATCGTGTTGCAAACACGGCAGAGCTGGGGTTCGACAGTCTAGATCCAAGCACTTATCTTTTAGGTAGAGTCAACTACCGGGGCGCAGTTAGCTTATCTCCTTTGCTTATTCTAGCTCTAGAGATAGCAAAGTCCCGCATACTAAGATAATATCGCTCGTCCAACCAAATCCATGAAGCTAAGCACGGGTATGGTTTGTCCCAGTATTAGCATGATAATAAAGATAACACTGGTCTGATCCGTAACGCACAGCTGATCCGAAGACCCCTGCTTGGCAGTTACATTGCTTCGGCAGTATGGTTGGTGTGTCCCATGCCTTAGCCAGTACTATGGGTTGTTACTCCCAAGATTACTGTCTGATCGAGTGTGCGTACTGTCTCCACACTGGGTAGCTATTCCCTATGCTGAGACGTAGTATTGTAGCATAGACTATTATGGGGATTTCACCCGGCTATGTTGAGCCGTCTGCTAACTCATCAGTAGACATCCTCAGGGGTGTAATCTTAACCGCTGATTCATCTTTGAATAGCGGCAAGCCTGGGAGACTAAGCCTGATGTACTTCATACGCATGCTAAGGGGAAACCCCTAACATTACCTCCCTCTCTAGCTCTGGTGACCTCAACAGAGTACTCCAACGTAAGAAGTGATTCTTTTGCAATAGTTACCACTCAGACAGCGTATACTATAGGTATAGCTAATCTTTTGGATAAAAATAAAAATAAATAATAAAATAAAAAAAATACAAAAATAAAGGTGACCTCCGCTTACATAAAATCAAATGCGGTGTGAGTTTTAACAAAAAGAAATCTATTTATTCCTTTTCTTTTTCTTTTGTGTTCTCTTGTTTTGTTTCCATCTTTTATCTTTTTCCATCTCTGGTTTTTGCTCGTAGAACTTATCAATTAGTTCACGTGCTATTTCCGCTAGATGCTCGTAGGATTCCCAAGTATTTTCTTCGTGCGTGAATCCTTCCCACTTGACCAAATATACGTGCTTCCGATGATCCTCGTCTGTCGGTCCACTGGCCATAATAGCTTCGGGTATCCATCCTTCGTTGTCTGCTTCTATCGGTGGAATATCTTTTTCTTTGACTTCTCTCCGGTACCGTTCTAGTAGAGCAACATTAAATGTAGGATGTATTTTCCATGACACTGGTAGCTCTAACCGACACCATCGTTTGTTGCTTCCAACTTTGGTGATTTTAAAAGGTCCGTATAGTTTGTCGTCGAGTTTTCTGCACTGCCTCTTGGTTCGAATATTTCTCCCATCTAGCATTACCCAATCATTGACTTTGAACTCTGGTGCTGGCTTCCTTTTTCGATCGTAGTATGTTGCCATTTTTTCACGACTGCTTTCAAGTTGTGTTTCGAGTTTGTGATAGACGTCTACCATGTAGTGAGCGTATATTTCCGAGCTTGGGTTTTTAAATTCCACTTCGGTGGGCCAATTGGTACGTGGTTCATATCCATAGTTCGCGTAGAAAGGTGTCATTTTGGTTGGCGCATGTTTGGAATTGTTATATGCGTATTCAGCCATTGGTAGCATTTCTTTCCAATTGTCTTGTTCGTAGTTGCAGTATGTTCTTAGGTAATGTTCAATCGTTTGGTTCATCCGTTCTGTTTGACCGTCCGTTTGAGGATGGAACGCTGTTCACATTGAACGTTTGATTCCTAAAAATTGGTATAGGTCTGCAATGAAATGTCCGGTAAACACCCCGTCTCTGTCCGATACTATATCTGTTGGTAGTCCGTGATATTTCCACACATTGTCCAGGAATAGTTTGGCAACTACTGATGATTCCCGTTTGGCTGTTGGTATAAAGTGAGCCATTTTCGTGAAGCGATCGATTACCACCATGATATTTTTGCATCCATCTGACTCTGGTATGTCTGTGATAAAGTCGACTGATATGAACGACCACGGTGACGATGGTAATTCCAATGGATGTAGTAATCCATGTTTCGCATGTCGGGGGCTTTTCGTTCTTTGACACGAGTCGCATTTGTTGCAATAGTCTCGAACTTCTTCTTCTAACCTGGGCCAGTAGAAGTTTCTGGTGATAAGTTCCATGGTACGTTCTCTTCCGAAATGTCCTGCCACCTTGGAGTCGTGTTCTTGTTTGAGTACTTCTTTTCTAAAACCCGTTGGTGCGTATAGCCTTCCTTTCCATACCAACATCCCTTCTGTATCTACTTCAAATCTTTCGTCAACGTTCTTTTCCTTGTTGTTAACTTTTCTTAATATCTCCTTATATTCTTCATCTTTTTCTACTTCAATGATCCATCGTTCTTTCATCCCAGGTGTTAATTTTTTAACTGAGAATCCGGCGAATGAGATTTCTCCTATTTCCTCATCATCAATATCCATTGTTCCGATATTCATCCAAAGTTCTGGTCCTAATAAAGCTTTCTTTTCTGTACTTTGCGTACCTCCCTCTCTAGAGATGTACTCCGGACATCTTGATAAGGCATCTGCTTTTCCATTTGCTGAACCCTTTCTGTATACAATTTTGAAATTATATTCTTGTAGTACTTCTGCCCATCTGGCTTGCCTTCGATTAAGTTGATTGGTTTCTTTGAAGTACTGTAGGTTCATATGGTCAGAGAAGACGATAGTCGTATGTGTAGCTCCTTGGAGGTAGCATCGCCATGTTTTGAAAGCGTATACTATGGCAAGCATTTCTTTGTCGTATATTTGATAGTTGATTTCGGCAGGTGAGAATTTCTTGGAGATAAAAGCGACAGGGTGCATTTTAGCGTCTTCGAATTTTTGCGATAGAATTGCTCCCATGGCGAAGTCTGAGGCGTCAGTTCGACTATTGCTGGTCGATCTTCTTCATAATGTCGAAGAATTGGGGTATTCTCTGCTGCAAACAATATGCATATTTTGTAGTAGGCCGCTTTTTGTGGGTCTCCGAACATGAAATTCTTTCCATCTCCTTTCAACGTATCTGTTATTGGTGCTACTATTCCCGCGTATCCTTTTATAAATCTTCGATAGAAGTTCCATAATCCCAAAATGATTTGAACCTCTTTCTGTGTTTTCGGTATTGGCCATTTGGTTATTGCTTCACTTCTGCTTGGGGCCATCTTCAATCATTTTCCACTCACTAGAAATCCCAGGAATTCAACTTCTTGTTTGTCGAATTCGCACTTGTCGATTTCTACCACTAGCTCATTATCTTGAAGGACCTGAAGTATTTTTCCTACATACTCATGGTGTTCTTCTCGAGTTCCTTTGGTTGCTATCATAACGTCGTCGATGTAGCATACTGTGACATTATCGTGGTGACCTAGAAAAGGTTGTAGGATTCCGTTCATCCATCTTTGAAAAGTAGCAGGTGCGTTCGTTAACCCAAACGGCATTACCATATATTCGTAGGATCCAAACTTGGTTCTAAAAGCTGTTTTCCATTCGTGTCCTTTTGCCATTCTTACCAGGTGATATCCGGATTTCATATCCAACTTCGTGATCCACTTAGCTCCTTTCATTCGATTTTGTAATTCGTCCATTAGAGGTAGTGCAGTTTTGTCTTTGACTGTAAGATCATTTAACCGTCTGTAATCCACACAAAGACGTAATCCTCGGCCGTTAGGTTTTGGTACAAATAAAATCGGGCTTCCTGCTTGTCCCTGCGATGGTTGAATTTTTCCTTCTCTTATCATTTTATCGATTTATTCTCGCAGTAGTTTTTCTTCCTCTCTTGATAATTGGTATATTGGTCCGACTTTAACCTGATCATCCGATGTTTTGAGGTTGATTTCGTGATCGTGAGGGCCATGATTTGGTAATTTCTCGGATTCCTGGGGATCAAACAGTAATAACCATTTATGGTATTGAGGTGGTAGTTTCTCTGCTAATTGAGTTGTATTACTGAATATGACTGATCCGATATTTATCGCATCACTTCGAAAAACTATTCGATCATCGTACGTGATGTTCCAGTCTGGGTTTTTCTTTCCATGATTGTAACATTTGCTTCCGCATTCTGTGAAGTGTAGGTGACCGTATGATGTTCCTTGTGCTTTATGTTTCTCCAAATACCACGCTGGTATTAATACGTCGTATTCTTTTTGCATTGGTGCTACTTCGAATGTTTCGAGTGATCGATGGTTTCCAAAGGCTAAACCTAGCGGAATGGTATACATACCCGGTAGTTTTACCTTGTTTCCTCCAAAGTCATTTGCTCTGACTGAGTTTTTCCTTTTGACCACTGGTACTTTAAACACTTTTGCACATTGTGGTGATATTGTGAAAGATGTGGATCCTAGATCTAACATTGCTCGTACTGGGAATTGTTTGCTGTTTCCAGTTCCGTCATCGTAATCTATAAAGAACTTATAGATTGGTCTTTTTCCTATGCGTGTTTGTGGAATTTTGTGTAGTTTTTTGACTTCGTAAAACACAAAGTCGTCTGATGTGTTTTGTCGCTTGATTGAGTTTTCTTCCTCCGTGGGAGGTTGTTTGCGTTTTGTAGCCATCCTTTCGTCAATGACTGGGCCGTAGCAGGTCCTTTTAATCTTTTTAGTTAGTTTTGAGGGGTATACTTACTTATTGCGCAACTACCGTCCAGCGGTTTCATCCCTTCCGGAATCCTCAAGGTTGCGACCGGTATCTATATAAAGGCTTTCTCCCGCCTAATCGCCAAAATCCTCCACATAAAATCGTTCTATTATCTCCTTACTCCGAGATGTCTTCAGTATGGTTCCACCAATCATCCGCAATATCCTCACTGCTATCCTCTGTTATCTCGTCTCCCTCGGATGTTTGTACTTGCCCTTCTTATTCCTCATCACTCTCAATTTCGTATTCGTCGACTGGCATATCCTCCAATTGGTCGAAACCTCCTACTTTCAATTTTTGATATCCTTTGGGAAAGTCCGCCGTTCCGCTGGTGACTTTTACTGTTTGGAAGCACTTCATTGTTCCGTGTGCTCCTTTTCGCCCCGAAGGCCATGCACACCGTATGCATTCCTTTGCCGCCCTTCTTCTTTTCTCTTCCTCCGGTGGGACTCCTTGAATCATTTGTGCGTAGGTTTTTCCTTCTGCACTTTTGAATGCTCGAGGTACCGATCCTTTTTGGTTTGTTGGTGTGTATGTTGTTTGTTTCTTGAAACGAGAGTTTTTTCTGAAGGGTGTTTTTTGAACTGACCCTGTTTCCGAGACTCGTCCTGATGCTTTGGGCGTCTTTTTCATCATTCCGAAGTTTTTTGCCGTGGCTTGCCATATTTCCACATTCTTTCCAGCGTTGAGGATAATTTCCCTCAATTCTGCGTCTGTTTTATCCGCTGGGTTCATTGTTGACAGCTGTTTAAATACTTGTTGTGGAAGTTGTGACATTAACATGGTTCGGTAAGCCACGCCAGTTATACCGGCTTTTACGTTCAAAGTGTCGTATTCCGTAATCATATCTTGGATGTTTCCCTCGTATCTTACTTCCATAATTGCTTTGTACGCTGCTTCCTGTTGGAATTGATTATGGAATCTAGCGTGTATTGCAGCTCGGTAATCCATCCAGCTTCTTTCGTGTTTTCCAGTAGACGCTTCTGTTTCCCATTGCATATGCCATGCTAGGGCGTGTCCTTCTAGGCGTCCTCTGCAGTACTGCATTTTTATTCCTGGCCTAGGGAACAAGTAGGGTTGGTCCGCGATGTATGTTTCCATGGTCATCCACCAGGTGTCAAAATCCTCGGAACTTTTTCCTGCGAACTGGGGTGGATCCGTTATCTTAATTCTTGAATCCCTCGGCCTGTAGCTATGCCTTGTTCTGGATCGTGATCTGGACCTCCTTGTTCTAGATCGTCTAGTTGGGGATCTGGTCCTTCTGGACCGAGGTCGTTCGGATGGTCCTGGTGGAGATGGAGGTGGTGGCGGATCTCCTCCTGTTCCTCTGTTTCCGCTTGGTCCTGGTTCAGGTTCTGATTCTGGTTCTGGTTCAGGGTCAGGCATTCCAGCATCGGTACCGGATCCTCCCCTAAGGCCAGGTCTTGGGGCTATATCTGAATCTGTTATTGGAGATATGCTTCTGTTTCTTTCCTCCGTCCTGTGTCTCCATTCCTGAACTTGCTCGGTTCTTCCTCGTCTACCTGGTGTTGTATTAGACACTTTTGCTCTTTCCACCGCTTCCGTTAGGCCTGTGGTTTGCTCTGCAACCTCCTCAATTCTGTCCGCGATTTTTCGTAAATCGTGGTAGTCGGGTACATTTTTCTTCGTGTGAGCTTCTAGGTCTGTTATCCTTTTATGGATTGCGGTGTAGGATACTGATAGCGAGGCTTGCTTAACCCTTAGTTGGGCTTGTTCTTTTTCGCAGCCTTCTATTCTTCTTTCGAGTCTTCTGAACTCGTCCGTCGCTCCGGCAATAATTTGATGTGATTGGTCCTGGATGACATCGATTCCAGTTCTTGTTTCTTTCAGCACATACTCAAGTATCTTGATTTGCTGTTCGTGTCCTTCCAGTACTTGAGCTCCTAGGGCTCTGTTGGTTTCTACCTGCTGAGCGAAGATTTCGCAGTCTTTCCGAACATCGTCGAATTCGACTTCTATCACTCCTCTCTCGCTGTTGCAGCATTCGATTAGATTCTGCATTTCTAGATCGAGTCGTGATACTCGTGCTTGTACGCTGTCGATCATTTCGGTGTCCTCGTCCTGCACTATCTGTTGGTACTTCTGTCGTGACTGCTGATAGTGCTCTTGTAGCTTCTTGACCCATTCTGGTAGAGGTTTGGGTGCTGTCGAGGTTGGTTTGGAGATTGCTGTGGATACTGGTGCTAACCGGTCCGCTCCAAAGGTGAGTCTGCGCCTGGGTGCCGACATTTTGAGTATTCGAGGATGTTGTGGTGCTTGCTCTAGCTAGCGCGTAAAGAGCTATTCGTTGGACGTGACGGCAACGTAAACACTGATTGTTGCAATATTTGGGACAATGTGATGGGCAACAAGGTATGTTTTCGTTGTTTCCTGTTATGTCGAATATTTTTGCCGCGCAGCAAGCTTTTTCTTCGCACAGTACACAGTTCATGAACGTATTTCGGATAACGTCCGAAATATTATACTGTTAGGGGGATACTGCAGCTAGATGTAACTTATCGATATTGTTGTACCGACTTATGGTAAAGGCGTATTTTGATTTTAACGATCCAACTAAAAATATGGAATTCGATTGTGACGCGTTTACGTCGTTGTACGGTATGTATAAACACGGGCATCTATTGCAGTATGGCCCTTTTAAAAGTCGTAGCTGTCTTGGAGGTAATCCTCCGACGACTCGTCAAAAGCGACTTGGGAAGGAAGTTCACCCGTGTGGAAATAATGGTAGTATTCTACCCAAAGGTTATTACGAACAAGGTATCGTGCTAGGTGTTCGTATTTGGCGCAAGTGTTTGCTTGAGCGTGCAAGATGCGAGCGTAGAGAATCTTTTGGTCGTCTGTGACAGACATAAAATGTATTGGTGAATATTCTTAAGGTAATTAACTTAATAATATTTCAGGTGGTTTTTCCGCTGTTGTGTTCTGACTGTGGTTTGTTCGACTGTTGCTTGAATCGTTGTGTTTAAACTTGTGGGTTTAAGGTGGTCTTTTATAGGTGAGTATTTCCGCGTCAAACCATCCTGCTAAGGGGTGACGGTACTTCTCTGTAATCTATGATGTGTGTGTATAGTACTATCTCAATAACACTCAGTCCACCGTGGTGGGTGTTCACATAACATCCGATCGTTGCTTCAGAGCCGATCTCGGTAGTTAACTGTGGAGAGTTCCGTTTGACAACGTGTGGTTGCGTAAGCCCCGACCAGGAGTTCCCAAAGGTTATCCTGCATGTTTATGACGTTGCTGACATACATATCGGACCATTACTTCGTATTAGTTATCTTTCTTTGTATTGAGTGGAATAGTGATCAATGATTTAATGAGCTGCCAACCCATACATTGCCACGTACCTAGTGTCATCGGGTCTTATCCGTGATCCCCGCAGGGGGTGCCCTCTATCAGTTATCGTGTTGCAAACACGGCAGAGCTGGGGTTCGACAGTCTAGATCCAAGCACTTATCTTTTAGGTAGAGTCAACTACCGGGGCGCAGTTAGCTTATCTCCTTTGCTTATTCTAGCTCTAGAGATAGCAAAGTCCCGCATACTAAGATAATATCGCTCGTCCAACCAAATCCATGAAGCTAAGCACGGGTATGGTTTGTCCCAGTATTAGCATGATAATAAAGATAACACTGGTCTGATCCGTAACGCACAGCTGATCCGAAGACCCCTGCTTGGCAGTTACATTGCTTCGGCAGTATGGTTGGTGTGTCCCATGCCTTAGCCAGTACTATGGGTTGTTACTCCCAAGATTACTGTCTGATCGAGTGTGCGTACTGTCTCCACACTGGGTAGCTATTCCCTATGCTGAGACGTAGTATTGTAGCATAGACTATTATGGGGATTTCACCCGGCTATGTTGAGCCGTCTGCTAACTCATCAGTAGACATCCTCAGGGGTGTAATCTTAACCGCTGATTCATCTTTGAATAGCGGCAAGCCTGGGAGACTAAGCCTGATGTACTTCATACGCATGCTAAGGGGAAACCCCTAACAATAACGGTCCCTGACGGTTATGGCATTTACTGCGCGATAGTCGATATACATACGCAGAGTACCGTCAGATTTTGGGACGAATAAAACTGGTGAGCCGAAATTGCTTCGAGAGGGCTGAATCCAACCTCAGCGAATCGCTTTGTCTATCTGCCTCCGAAGCTCCTCTTCCTCTCGCGGAGAGATGCGGTAAGGTGAGCGGAATGGTAATTTGCCATTTGGGTCCGTTTTAATTTCGAAATCGGCCTGCCTTCCTTTCTGCAAATTTGCATATGTCGGCTCGCCAAAGAGGTCCTGGAATTCTGTCAACATTTCTTGGAACACTCCCGGTGGTTCGTCCGTGGGGTGGGTGTCGCCATCGCCGCGGTGATGCACTTTGATCAGAAATGCCCGTTGCAACGAGCGGGCAGATACGTTTTTGTGTTCCGCCTTCCGTATGATGTGGATGCCCATAAATTTTGCCTGCTCCGCTATACTATCGTCAACGTCCACAGGGCGTAAGCCAGGTAGGTAGTGCACTCTGCCTTCCTCTCTTTCTTCCCAGAGGTTATGAGCGATCCACATTTCGTTGCTGTCGTGGTCGATTTGATAACGGCAATTTATGTCACGCATCCATCTTTTGCCTAGTACGATATCAACACCCTTGACGTCGTAGACCGTAAATTCTGTCTCATAAACGTATGACGACCCAAGTCTGAGCTTCAATTTGACTTGTTGGCGTTTCTCTGTGCCGTCTTCTACATTGACATTGGCAGTTTCCACAATCATCCATCCTGCATCCTTTGTGCTCAGGGCTGCCCCTTGGCGTTTAAGCTCCTTGTAGAATTTCCAGCCCACATAGTTCTCTGATGCGCCATTGTCCTTCACTACTCCTGCCTTCTGCTGCTCCACCATCCCTTTTCCGTTTGGTATCATATTTTGCCCTTAAACCATAGTAGGTCGACCACTGGATCATCTAGTTTGCTGATTTTCAAGTGATGGTAAAGGGTGAAAAACTTGAATTGACTATCTGGCACAAGCCTGCCACCCTTTTTTGATGATACCGTACATGATGGTATTTTTATGGGAGGTACAGCCGCAGCTACTGTCCTCCTTTGACTTTTCCCGCCTCAGAGTCCCAGTCTGAAAGATTTTCCAACTCGCTTCCCGCCTCACTGTCTGTCTCCGACTTGACTTCTTTCTCCTCGGCAAGCCGTCCACTTTCTTTTTGCCCGGCCGGCGCACCTCCCTTTTTCTTGGAGTCCATTTTTCTAGCTGAGGCTTTCGTAGTTGTATTAGTATTCGCGTTGGAGCTGCATACGGATTGAGACTTGTTGAGAGACGTGTCCAACGCAGCCAGGTGTTCCATGCGCTGCTCAAGGGTTGGAGTCCTGTTGCGCATGCCAATATACCGAACCAAGTCTTCATAAACACCCTGGTTACCCTTTTGAATCTTGTACCCATAAGCGTCGGCTAACATTTTGGCTGACATCGGCTGGTGTGGGTCTAACTTCGAACGGAGGCGACGGAAACACTCGTTAAACTCTGTGCCACATTCTCCTTTCTTTAGGCTCAGCTCCTCCCATTTGCGTTTGACCAGGTCCAAGGCGTTGGATGGGATATACTTAGCTTTCAACTCCATTCAAAAGGTGGACCATTCTATAGGCGTATTTATTGGGAAACGATGCATGGCCCAGATCGCTGCGTCTCCTTTCAGTTGCAGCACCGCTTGCTCGACCCAACCTGTAGTGCCGACCCATCCGATGGCCTGGGCAGCATTCTTGAAGTGTCGTTCCAAAGCAAACAGGAAGGCGGTGACATTATCCTGAGTTCATTTGCCATCATACGTCGGAAAGTTGGACGATTTGACGGAGAAGCCACGGCTTCCTGATGGGCCAGGGGTTGACTTGGAGGAGCCATGGTTGCCGAATGAGCCTAGGGTGGGTTCGGAGGTGTTGGGCGCTGGAGTCGCATGTACCTGGATAGTCGTGAGTCGTTGAATGACCCGCTCGAACGCTCTCAATTTGGATTGAAGCTCGCTTTTCTCGGAGGAGAGACTTTTGACTTGGTGCAGCAGCATATCTTTGTCTAGCCAGAGCTGTGCGACGGCGGTGTGGTCGGCGGTGTGCTCCGTTGACTCCGGCTCCGATTTGCACTTTTCTAGCTGCCTTTCCAACTTGGCAGAGTGACGCTTTTCGATCCGGAGTTCTTCCCCTAACTCGTCTATTTCTTGATGAGCTGCCGCCAACTCCTTGTTCGGGCCTTGGACAGGCTCAGCATCCTCCAACTCCTTGACTTTAGTGGCCAAACTTTCATTGAGTTCGCACATCTGGGCGAATTTTTCGGCTTGTTCAAGGCTCTCCGACAGGCCAGCATCGATCATCTCTCACTGGACGTCCTCTGTGGCCTTGATCCAGTTGATTGCTTGGTCAGACAAGTGCCCTGGGCCGTCGTCGATGATCTTCTTTCGTGTCGTAACATATTCCGCCGAGCGAAGTTCCGCAGGTTCGAAGCCCGCTGCTAAGGGCGTGAACTTGCTGCTAAACCTAATTGACTCGGCCTGGTCGATTCTGTCCTTAAAACTGATATCCAGCGCGTTGTGTGTGCCGTGCGCAGCAGGAATGGTCGCGAAGTCGGAAGACGCATGCAATGTGTCCGAGCCGCCAGCATTCCACTGGTTCGAGGGTACACCGGGTGAATCAACCATCGTGCAGTGTTTTGATCACTTCTGATGGTTATGAGGCCGTCAGAAGTCAAGCGTTGCTACCAATGTGGGTAAATGGACCCTTTTGTATGTGTGGAAGTGAATGTTCTTGGTGATGCAGCCGAAGTCGCGCTAAAGCTAACTACGCGAGTGACCCACAGAGCCGCACCCTAATCAAGACCACCTGCAAAAATACTTTGTTTTCTTTTTATTGATTTAGAAAAATCTTGACCCCGTATGCTCTGAAAAACCAAATCAATCTTTCTCTTGGTTTGGAAAATATGACCCCTTGTGCCCAATAACCAAATCCATCATTTTTTCGTGATCTGGACAATATGACCTCTTGGGCCCAAAAACCATATCCTTCGTCAGGTGTCTTGCTAGCTGTTAACAACCCTTTGTGGGCAAAATGTACTAGCTCAACCGTTTTCACTTGATCCTGTTATCTTTCACGGCCTGAAGATTCCGTCTGTGATACTCTATTAACAGTGTCTTGTTTTCAAAGTTATCATAAGGTTCTTCAGTCCAATCTGCTTCTTCCAGATACCCCTTCTACTTAAACAGATATAATACCCGTTTTCATTCCTTGCGATACTGGCTGCCCAAGATCTCTTCGACCTCGTAACCGGTTTCGTACTCATTGTTGTCGACATCATAACCAAGCTCATTCTGCCTGCTGGCTGAAGCAAGCTCGGGTGTACATCTAGTAGGGTTGGTGGTGAGTCGATAAGGTTCGATGAGTGATTCATGGAATGCATTGTGAATACGGCATCGATTTGGTAACTCAAGCTCAATAGTGGTGGGTGAGAGCACCTTCGAGACCTTGAAGGGTCCATGAAGCTTCGTATCTAGTTTCCTAGATGGTCTTCGAGTTTTGAGGTTCTTCCTATTCAGTATAACTAAATCACCAACTGAATACTTCGGAGGTTTCTTAGCATGCCTATCATGGTACTTTCCCATTGTCTCCTGTGCTTGCTCTAAGCCCTTATGGTGGAGTGCATGCATGCTGGTCATCCAGTGAACGTAGTTCCTAGATGCCAGATTCTTCGCTTCGGCTTCGATGGGCTAATTCATTCATGGATTGAACTCAAAGTTTGCAAAGAACGGTGACATTCCTGTAGTGGTGGTGAGAGAGTTAGTATAGGCATACTCTGCCATTGGTAACATCACGGACACGTTGTGCTGCTTATAAATGTAGTAATTCCGCTGATAGCATTCCAGCGTTTGGTTGACCCGTTCCGTTTGCCCGTCTGTCTGATGGCGGAATAGCAAACACATCTTTGACCTAATGTCAAGAGCTTCGACTAACGAGGACCAAAATGAGGAGGTGCACCTACAGTTCCGATCTGACACTATGTTTGATGCCAGGCCATGAAATCTTCATACATCTTGCAAGAAGATTTTGACCAGGTCTGTAGCTTTCTTTTCACCATATATCAATGGAATGAAGTGAGCTATTTGGGTGAATCGATCGACAATTATCCATACCGATGAGCATCCTTCTGATTCCGGTATTTTGATAATGAAGTCCATGGAATTCGAATCCCACGGTCGGTACACTAATTTGCGTGGTTGAAGGAGTCCGTAGTGCACGTGGCGAGCTGCTTTATTCTTTTGGCACTCAGGGCATAAGCGGACATAATCGTCAATGAATTTCTCCATTTCTGGCCAAAAGAAGTTTCGTCTGACCAGCTCGATAGTCTTATCCTGCCCCATGTGCCCAGCCATCTTCGAAATCTGATCCGCTTCCAATATCTGTTTTTTCATCTGCAGATTGTCTGGAATCCACAGTCTGCCTGTATATTAAAGGGCTTCGTTTTCAAATGAGATGTGTGAGCTTGGGTTACCTTCTATAGCTCGGATATACTCTTCTTGCCATGCAGCATTGTTGTTAGCGGCGCTGACTACTGCTTCTAACAGCCATGAATTGAAATTGACTACTGGAATTGCTCTCAACTTTGCAGATAAAATCGCAATCGGTTCGCCTCGTAACTTCATCGCCGTTCCTTGCACTGTTTCTCCTTCAAAAGTTACCAACTGATCGCGTCTTAGAACGTGGTGGATTGGGTGATTCTCGTTTTCTTCAGTACTAGCTCCCCCTCTTTTAGGGCGGTACTTTGAATGCCTCGATAATACATCCGGTTTCCCATTTGCACTACCTGGTCAGTAGAATAATTTACAATCATATCCTGCCACATCGGGAAAAAATCCCTGCGCCCGGATGCATTCGTCACGCCCGGGTGTGAGTCGTGCGCCTGGAGCGCCTGGAACGCCGGGAGGCAGGGTGATATGTAAGTCCGCGACAATATGATGTGACGCACTGCAAAAACACCTCTAGGCGTAATAGATTTGTCACGGTTGTGTCGAGTGAGGATCGAAGAAGGAATAAGGATCGATGAAGGGAAAAGGGAATACGAAGGGAATCAGGTTTTGTTGGAAAGAATCAGGTTTCGGTTGGTTGGAATCAGGTTTTGTTGGAAGGAATCAGGTTTGGTTGGTTGCGTTGTAAATATGGCGTGATGGTTATGGCGTAGGCCGCGGACTGAAAGGGTTGCGTACATTGTTGGGTGGAGTGAGAATGTATTTTGAAACGAGTGAGCAAAGGTGACGACGGTCGCGTTAACTGTATATAAGGATGCTGGATTTGCGGAGGATAGGTTTGTTCTTCACTCGTTCTCTAGTCTACAAAACAATCAATAGCTTTGGCACCAACCTTTGTTCACTTCTGTGATTCCGGATTTCGAGTCTCTTGCTTGTTACGCAGTACCCGCGATCACTGCACCACCACACAACACCTCTGTCTTAGTTTGGTTTTTATAACTCCTAGAACTCCGAGCCTTGAACCCTTGACAGAGGAACGAGTCTACAATCGATTCTACCGGTTATATTTCAGTATATGTGCCGCTATTTTCATCGAAGCGGCTGCTACTTTTGTCATAGACCTTGCAATTCCCTCTGTTCCGTGTTTAAATCAGTTGGAAACTTCGAAAACAAGCTCACAGTACACAGCTTTTGGAGACACACCTGCGTTGTGTGCCTGTGGAAACATCGACGAGAAGGATCCGCGCTGTTTTAAATGCCAGCATACGACAACAACAAACCACAACAATCCCGAATCAATTTCTTCGACCTAGCTGGTCGAACCCTCAACCTCTTCGAACAAGAACCCCTGAACGCCTTCGATAGCATCGACGCTATCCTCAACGAATCCGAGGAACCTTTGGAAGCATACTTCTGGGACGAACCACAAGCGGTATCTCCTTGGAATAGCTACTGGACAGAAGCAGCAAGCAACGGAGGAGGTCTCCAAATCGATGACGCAGTATTCAAAAACTTTTGGACCAGGTACTACGGTCTTCACGTCGATTGCCAAAACGAAGAACCGTGCTACTGCGAACATAACTGCGGAGGAACACATACACTAATCGGTAGAGCAGCAGAAGCTCAATCAACGATATCAGAATCTACGATCGAGGCAACAGAGAAGAACATAGTTAGCCAAATCTTGTGGGCAGATTTCAACGAACGAAAGGCGAACAAGGGAAAGGGAGTTGACCGCGAGTTGCATCCGGCTCCTTTACCAACCCTGCTAATCATCGTAACAACACCCAGCAAACACGAGGTGTTCTTCTGGTAGATGGTCAACCCGTTTCTAGAAGCAGAAATCGAAGCGGCAGTTCAACAAATCCAAAGCAACATAAACAAAGTCAGAGACTGTTTGTCAGAACCTCGCCTCCTCACGGCCGCCTCTCTACATCATCAGCAAGATGTCCGGAGAATCTTCACGATCAACTCGCGATGTCACGTTGACTGGAGCCTTACAGATGGAGCTGGAAATCGTGGCAACAAAGGATACAGAAGTCATGAGCGAAGTACAGCTCAGGGAGCACATCGGGGACATCAACAAAGGGCTGAAAGCAATAAGCCAACTACCAATGACCAGCAGACTGAACGAATTGCTCAAGGAACAGCAATCTGTGAAGAATGCGGAAGTACGAATATCGGAATTGTTGGCAGAAGGAGAAAAAGTCGTGCAGGAAAGGGACAATCTGAAGCAGGAATTACTGCTTACTCAACAAGCAGCAGCAACAACAGAAGCACCGCAAACATGCAGTCATGGGGACCTGGTTGAAGAAATCCGGATCCTAAAACAAGCATTGGAGGAAGCAAATCCAGACCTGGCGGAGCTGAAACAAGATCTGGAAGATGCTCAAGCTCAAATGGAGAAGTTTAGGGATCTGGCGGAGGAAAATCGACAACAGGTAATCAGGATCCTGAAGTTAACGGAAGGAAGAGGGGGAGAAACAGGAGAAAGGACGGACAGGGAAGAGCGAGAGGAAAAAGCGAACGATATCACCAGCTTCTCAGGAGAAGATAGGAAGGAACTTCGAGGGTGGAAGGTGCAGCTGGCATTAAAGATAGCCGGAAAACCGAAGGCATTCAACAACGAACAGAAAAAGCTGAGATATGCAGTTGGATGTCTAAAAGGAGTGGCTCTGGCACAGTTAATGCCACACTGTGACGAAATCTCAGGGGAAGTCAAACTCAATACCCTGAAAGACCTAGTTGACCTGCTGGATGTAGCATTCGGAGATCAAGACAGAGCAGCAACAGCAAAGAGAGAACTCGAGACACTCAGACAACGAGACCCGAATTCTCCCAGTACTACGCGGAATTCCAAAGATACGTAGTAGACACCAAATGGAACGAAGATGCACAATTGGACGCACTACGGAAAGGACTGTCCAACGAACTCAAAGACTCCATACAGCACATCGAGGAGCCAGAAAGCATGATCGAATTCGTTAATATGGTGTCGAAAAGGGATTCACAGCTGAGGAGAAGAGCCGCGGAAAAGAAATCTGGAAAGTGGGAAGGATATAAAAGGTCCGATGCAACGACCAACACCACATCCGCCCCAGACGCAGCACATGCAGGATCAGTCGCAGGTTATCACGGCCCCGCTCCAATGGACCTCTCGGCAGTAAAAGGGAAGAAGATTACACCTGAGGAGAGGAAAAGACGAAGGGAAGGAGGACTATGTATGTACTGTGGGGATAGCAGACATTTCGCGGCATCATGCCCAAGGAAGCTTAAGGCAGCATCAGGACAAATGGAAGTATCACCATTTAAAAAAGCAACGAATGAAGGGGATGCAGATTCGACAACAGGGAAAGGAAAGGATGTGGAATGGGAAAAGTTTAGTCCAGTGCAATAAGGATGGCAATTGCGCTGGAAACGAATTTCCTTTGTCAGTCAATGCTAGTTTTGGTATTTCGCAGTTTTCTATATCAAGCGCAGAAATAAATGAGTCTTCTATGGAAAGCAAACATCTCGTTGTGAAATGCTCGCTGAAAATAGAAGATAAGATCATTGATACCCATGCTTTGATAGACTGCGGAGCTACTGGAATAGCATTTATTGACAAAGATTTCGTCCGCCATCATCAGTTACAACAGAGAGAGTTAAAAGAATCAAGAGAATTGGAAGTTATAGATGGAAGGCCCATCGAATCAGGAACCATCACCACTATGGCTAAACTGGACTTAGGCATACGCGGACATCAGGAGCAATTACCAGCATTCGTTACGAAACTCGGACACTATCCAATCGTGCTTGGACTACCATGGCTACAACTTCATGACGTTACAATCAAGTTCCATAATAAAAGAATAGGATTCGAAAGCGATTATTGCCAGAAACATTGCCAACATCATTCAAGTGTATGGGTATGGGGAAATCATATGGAAACAACGGAATCCGATGAGCCAAAGTTAGATATATGTGCTATAGCAGCAGCCCCGTTTATGAGGCGGAATAGAAAGGAGAAACTCAAGGTGTACGCGGTAACTTTATACGAAATCAACAAAGCCCTAGAAGTAAAGGACCTTCAAGAAAAACCGCTGGAACAATTAATTCCCAAGGAATATCATGAGTTTCTCCCCCTCTTTGATAAGGTTATCGCTGAAAGACTACCACCACACAGACCATACGATCATAAGATTACACTCCAAGACGGATTCACCCCACCTTTTGGACCAATATACAGCCTTTCAAGAGAAGAACTTCAGGTCCTAAAAGAGTGGATTGAAAAGAATTTGTCAAAGGGATTCATCAGATCGTCATCATCACCATGCGGAGCACCGGTGTTGTTCGCACCTAAACCAAATGGCGGTTTACGATTATGCGTGGACTATCGAGGACTCAACGAAGGAACCATAAAAAATCGATATCCATTACCATTAATTCAGGAAACCTTGTTGAGATTGTCAAAAGCCAAGTGGTACACCAAATTAGATGTCCGAGATGCCTACAATATGATTCGAATAGCAGAAGGAGACGAATGGAAAACAGCGTTTAGGACCCGTTATGGCCTGTTCGAATCCCTCGTTATGCCCTTCGGACTCACCAATGCACCAGTCAGCTTTCAGGAATTTATCAACGATACTCTTCGCCCCTTTCTGGACATTTTTTGTACGGCGTTCCTGGACGACATCCTCATCTACAGTGACAATTTAAAAGAACATAAGGAACACGTCAAGGCAATAATGACGACACTAAAGGAGGCCGGCTTGTATCTGAAAGCGGAAAAATGCGAGTTTCATCAACAGGAGGTGAAGTACCTGGGATTGATAGTTGGGGTAAACGGGATTGGAATGGATCCAGAAAAAGTAACAGCGGTGAAGGAGTGGGAAGCACCTGGCAAGCTCAAGGAAGTTCAAGCGTTTTTAGGATTCGCCAATTTCTATCGAAGATTTATCAGGAATTACAGCAGGGTGGTCCGACCGTTGACAAAGCTAACGAAAAAGCTGGTACCATTTCACTGGGGACCCGATCAGAAACGAGCCTTTGCGGAGCTAAAAGAAGCATTTACAACAGCACCAGTCCTAGCACATTTCGACTACGAGAAAGAAATCGTTTTGGAAACTGATGCCTCGAGCTATGTGTCTGGAGGAGTACTATCCCAATACGATGATCAAGGAATCCTTCATCCGGTAGCATTCTTTTTGAAGAAACATACACCAGCAGAAGAGAATTACGAGATCTACGATCAAGAGCTGGGAGCCATAGTTAAAAGTCTGGAACAATGGAGACCAGAATGCGAAGGGTCAGTACATCCTATTAAAATACTGACGGACCACAAGAACCTCGAATACTTCATGACGTCAAAGCTACTCAATAGAAGACAAACCAGATGGTCCGAATTCCTGTCGAGATTCAAGTTTAAGATTATATACCGCCCAGGAAAGCAAGGTCAAAAGCCCGATGCACTCACCAAAATGCCAGGAGACATTCCTCCGAAGGGGGGGGCAGAAAAAACCCAACAAATCGTGCTCAAAACGGAGAATCTCGACAAACGAATACAACAAGGACTGGTGATAGCATTCGCAGAAGTGGTGAATCAGGACGAAACCGACCCAAAGGAATTGTGGAACTGGATTCAAAATGTATGCAAGCACTGCCCATTCGATAGCAGCGAAGGACTGTGTCTCAACGCAACGAACGTCAAAAAAGATTTGGACAAGCTACAACTGATACAGGACCATCATGATACACCGGCAGCAGGACATCCAGGACGAGCAAAAACCCTCGAACTCCTCAAAAGAAATAATCAATGGCCAGGTATGAGGAAGGACGTGGACAGGTACGTACGAAATTGCCACGTATGTCAACGCAGCAAAGCAACTCACCAGACGATCCACGGATGGCTCAAACCACTGGAAGTACCGCAACAACCATGGAAGGACCTGAGTATGGATTTCGTGGTGGGACTACCGGAAAGCGAGGGGTACAACGCCATATGGGTAGTGGTTGACAGGTTGTCAAAAATGAAACATTTAGTGCCATGCCGGGACGATACAGATGGCAAGAAGCTGGGCGAGATGTTTATACGAGAGGTGTTCAAGTCACATGGTTCACCGGATACTATAGTATCAGACAGAGGACCCCAATTCGCGTCAGAGTTCTGGAGACACGTTTGTGAAAGACTTGGAATCGAACGAAGGCTGTCAACCGCGTTTCACCCACAGACAGATGGACAAACGGAACGGACGAACGCCATTATGGAACAGTACCTCAGGGCCTTCGTCAATTATCAACAGAACGACTGGACACAGTGGCTACCAATGGCAGAATTCGTGTCGAACAATCACGTCTCGGAAACAACAGGATGCTCACCATTCTTTGGTAATTACGGGTTTCATCCAAGAATGACCTTTAGCCAACATCCGATTCAGAATGGGAACGATATCAGGGAAGTAAACGCAAATACCCTCTCCCAGAAAATGAACGATATCTTCCAACAGATGAAGGCTGAAATGACTCGAGCACAAGATATTCAAGCGGAACAAGCAGATAAGCATCGACGAGAGGGAGTGCAGATGGATGTTGGGGACCGAGTCTGGATGGACGCCAGTAATATTACAACACAACGATCCAGCAAGAAGCTTGACTGGAAACGCCTGGGACCATACGACATTATGGAGGTTATTAGCCCGTGGGCTTATCGACTACAATTACCCAAGGACCTTCACATTCATCCAGTACAACCAATCTCCCGCTTGACCAAAGTATCGGAAGACCCTTTGCCAGGGCAAATCGAATCGGCACCACCTGCAGTTATCGTGGACGGAGAAGAAGAATACGAAGTGGAACGTATCGACGATTCGAGGATGTTTCGAAGACAACTGCAGTATCTGGTTAAGTGGAAAGGCTACGATGAACAAAGCTGGGAACCGGCGGTTAACGTGGATGGGCTTCAAGCAATCGATGTTTTTCATGCGGAACAACCTGGCAAGCCCGGATCAATAGCTTCGTAGGAACTTAGCATGTGGGAGGGGGAGCTACTGTCACGGTTGTGTTAAGTGAGGATCGAAGAAGGAATAAGGATCGATGAAGGAAAAGGGAATACGAAGGGAATCAGGTTTTGTTGGAAAGAATCAGGTTTCGGTTGGTTGGAATCAGGTTTTGTTGGAAGGAATCAGGTTTGGTTGGTTGCGTTGTAAATATGGCGTGATGGTTATGGCGTAGGCCGCGGACTGAAAGGGTTGCGTACATAGTTGGGTGGAGTTAGGATGTATTTTGGAACGAGTGAGCAAAGGTGACGACGGTCGCATTAACTGTATATAAGAATGCTGGATTTGCGGAGGATAGGTTTGTTCTTCACTCGTTCTCTAGTCTACAAAACAATCAATAGCTTTGGCACCAACCTTTGTTCACTTCTGTGATTCCGGATTTCGAGTCTCTTGCTTGTTACGCAGTACCCGCGATCACTGCACCACCACACAACACCTCTGTCCTAGTTTGGTTTTATAACCCCTAGAACTCCGAGCCTTGAACCCTTGACAAGATTCACACGGTCGCATATCACTCTGCTGGATGCCTTCTGACGTTTAATATACTGTGTTTTTCGTCTGGTCGTTGCAATTGCATGGTGCTGGGTGCATGGTGGCAACACTGCTCTGTGCATTGTAATGATGATGCTACGCACTGCATATATCACCATACCGTCAGCGTTTCGCAAAGTAGTCTTGATTAGGTCTATTAAATCTATTTACACTTCTGAACATCGTTTATACCCTTTTCACCACTGTATTCAACTCATCCTCCAGCATATAATAAATGTCGTTCCAGGTCGCTAGGTCTATATGACTATTGACTATCCATCCTTTATTCTCCGACTTTGACGAAATGGGCTCCTCTGGAATTAAGTGAGCTGCACCCACAATATTTCCTGCACTAATAACTGCATATGCACCTCCAAAGATAGTTTCACTACCCCGACAAGCTGCGATGCACTTTCCGGCATTCCACCGTTGGCAGGCTTTGTCACTTCAACATATGCTAGCCAAAAGGTATTCTTGCCGCGCGGATGGACGACTCGCAGCTTGAATAGACGAAGCATATGGTACGGTACACGTCCCTGCAGTGCCTTGTGAGACAGCTCTTGCCCCTCCTTACGTTGCGAAGTCTGAACCCATACCCAGTCATGGCAGGCAGCCCCGGAATACCATCGTTTATCTCCAGTACATCTGAGCTTCCGAATAATGCGCTCGCCATGCATATTGCGTAATTCTACCTCCAATCCATGGTAAATTGCGGCAGCGCTGCTTAAGAGATCATCTGAATCGATGATGATCTTCTTGGAGTGTAAGAAACGACAGGTGGTATCGTATAGTTCATTTCGGAGGACGTCGTCACCGATTGTTTTCAAGAGGCCTTGAAAGCTCGTGACTTTCTCTTTTCCTTTGTGCTGCTGGGGAGATATGAACCTCAATAAACGACGTCTAGTGGTTGCTTCCGTCGTCACTTCCGTCGTCGCCTGTGGAGCAGCTCGTTTACGATTCCATGCGTCGCGATTGGCCTTTCTGACAGCGAATGCATCACTCCGAAGGTAGTAATTGATCATCTGAGAATAGTAATCACCGGTCGTATTCGAGGCATTAAACCCGTCCTTAATCCGCTTCCGGTGAGAGCTTCTCCGATCTCTGTCGACCACTGTTTAAGCGATTCGTACCGTTGTATCTGCTCTCGGAAGTGCTGCATGAAATGGATCATGGGAAAGTTGAAATCGCAACCATCTTCAATGTATTCGGCCATTTCTGCATCGATAATATCTTTCCATGTGTCGTAAATGCGCTGTCGAAAGGCTGCCGTTTTCTTCTTGTTTCCACCGAATTCAACTCGGCATCCCGCTCGGCACATAATTCCGTACGTCTCTCTTTGGCATCTGCTGCAAGTCGTTTGCCAGCCTGAATTGTTGAAACACATCCTTCGAATCGTGGAAGCGACGTTGAGCATCATCCATAAGGTCCAGCGTTTCATCATCGTGAGAGTCATACTGGCAATAGAAATAGAACTCAATAAGGGAGCGAGAGCACTCAACTGCACAGTCAAAAACACTACGCTGAGAGGGGCTTCGGTCCCGCAGAGCATTGCGTACAACACCCACAAGGAATCGTGTCATTGTCTTGATTTCTCCTCCGTTCCAACGTGAAACCTCCTCATATGCACATCTTGGCTTTGTCATATCAAGGTATGCAGGCACCGAGAGCCAAATATCGTTGAACTTGTCAAGCCGCTTATGCTGCTTGAGAAATTCGTGAAGCCATGTCAGGAGGTGCTTCAACATTCCAATTTGCATCGTATGGAGCAGATCAGGCTTAGGAAGATCGCTTGTGATGGCAATCGAGAATACCATAAGTAGTTGAAGCCTGGATTCACATCATGGCGTTTGAGTTCGGCGATACTGAGAGGTGTATTTGAATCCGAGAGCATACGATACATATTATGATCCCGGAGGTCAGTTGCTCATGTCGGTGGTAGATTACCCATCTCCAACTTGGGGCATTCGCACCAGTAGCATACACCATCTTGATGTTGTAAGGTCACGGTGCTCGGGGTAATCGGCCATCCATGCAGCCAGTGTCGAATAACAATGCCTGAAGTTGCCATCGGCACAGCGGGCATAGAAGGTGCGAGTCTCAAAATTAAATAGGGGTTGCAACACATGCTGTAGCACGTTCTGAGAGACCATTCGATTATGCTCTCTCTGAGCATTTCTTCTTTTGAGCGGGACATCACGCATCTTGATGGCAATGGGGAAAGAGCGACCAACAACA